>JARQOC010000002.1:286727763-286937763 GCA_033576535.1 Allobates femoralis | reverse complement strand
CCAGCCCTCCTCACATGCCTGCAGCCTGCTGGAGAAGAGATCAACGGCTGACAGGTCGGGGGAAGGTGAGAATGTCTGTTTCTCCTCTACATAAAAGTAGCCCTGATTTGTCTTTATGGCTGAGTACATGTGATGTGTGCATGGCGGTGTGTGTGCATGCCTGCCTGGGTGGATCGCTGTGTGCATGTGTGTGCATGGCTGTGTGTGTGCATGTGTGTGCATGGCTGTGTTCATGTGTCCATGGCTGAGTGCATTTGTGCATGACTGAGTGTGAGGCTGTGTGTGTGCATGTCTGGGTGCATGACCAGGTGCATGTGTCCATGGATGAGTGCATTAGTGCATGACTGAGCGCAGGGCTGTGTGTGTGTGCGCGCGCGTCTGGGTGCATGACCAGGTGCATGTGTCCATGGCTGAGTGCATTAGTGCATGACTGAGCGCAGGGCTGTGTGTGTGTGTGCGCGCGTGTCTGGGTGCATGACCAGGTGCATGTGTCCATGGCTGAGTGCATGACTGAGCGCAGGGCTGTGTGTGTGTGTGTGTGTGTGTGCGCGCATGTTTGGGTGCATGACCAGGTGCATGTGATCATGGCTGGGTGCATGTGTCCATGGCTAAGTGCATTTGTGCATTACTGAGCACAGGGCTGTGTGGGTACATGTTTGGGTGCATGTGTCCATGGCTGAGTGCATTAGTGCATGACTGAGCACAGGGCTGTGTGTGTGCGGGTGCATGTGTTCATGGCCGGGTGCATGTGTTCATGGCCGGGTGCATGTGTTCATGGCCGGGTGCATGTGTCCATGGCCGAGTGCATTTGGGCATGACTGAGTGTGGGGCTGTGTGTGTGCATGTCTGGGTGCATGACCGTGTGTATATGTTCATGGCTGGGTTCATGTGTGCATGGCTGAGTGCATGTGTGCATGGCTGGGTGTATGACTGGGTGCATGGCTGAGTGCATGATTGGGTGCATGTGTGCATTGCTGGGTGCACTGCGGGGTGCATGTTTATGAATATGAATATTTAAAGAGGGTGCACTGATGCAGGTGCATCTCAATGAATTAGAATACCATCAAAAAGTGACTATTTCAGTAATTCAATACATAAAGTGACACACATATATTATATAGAGTCATTACACACAGAGGGATCTATTTCATGTGTTTATTCTGTTAATGTTGTTGAATGAAAACCCAAAGGTCATTATCTCAGAAATTTAAAGTAGGGAGGATGAAAGGTTAAACACTGTGCTGCCGTATTCCACCAGACATTTAAGGGTTTATATAATATTGATTTATTAGTCAAAGCGTTTCAGGGCTCCCTCCACATGACAATATGATATTGATTTGTCCTGAGGAAGGGGCCAGGGAACCCTCTAATGCGTTCATAAATAAATCAATATTATATTCCCCCTTTGATGTCTCGTGGAATACGGCAGCATGTTTTTTTATCCCTTCATCCTCCCTACTTGAATTTTTTGAGATAATGACCTTTGCGTTTTCATTGGCTGTAGGCTTGTCTTTGTACTGTATGTGTACAGTTCTGTATAATGTATGTGTGCATGTCTGCATTGCGTATATAAAATTGTATGCATTACTTATAAAATATGTGTATGTGGGGGGCATATCTGGGGGGTGGGCAGGGGCCACTGTCCACATGTGGTCAGAGTGAGCAGGTAAATATGTGAGGAGACAGTATGGGGTAGAAGAGAGAGGGGACTGCTTGGGGGACAGTGTGAGTCCAGTAAGCAGTAAGCAGGACTCTGGAGTTGGTAAGCCAAACCACCGACTCCAACTCCTCAATTTCCCTTACTCTGACTCCACGACTCAGACTTCCTCATACACGGCTCATGTTTAAGTGATAAATTTATTGTACAATGGGAACATCAGGCTTTAATCATTATGTTGATACAATAATGAAGATATTTAGATAGATTCTACTGTACCCAATTCATTATATATTGTAGGAGTCGGAGTTGCTCCATTTTTCTACCAACTCCACAGTCCTGACAGCAAGGAAAGGATAGTATACCGAGGAGGGGGGTGTGATGAGGGGCATAATATAAAGACTGGGCAGTATAGGTTTGGGGGCAGTGTGAAAGGGCCTTTTAGGAAAACAGCAGTGTGGAGGGCATGTATCAGGAGAGGGACAGTGTGGAGGGCATGTACCAGGAGAGGGACAGTGTGGAGGGCATGTACCAGGAGAGGGACAGTGTGGGGGTCCTTATATGGAAAGAGCTGTGTGAAGGGCATGTACCAGGAGAGGGACTCTGTGGGGGTCCTTATATGGAAAGAGCTGTGTGAAGGGCATGTACCAGGTGAGGGACTCTGTGGGGGTCCTTATATGGAAAGAGCTGTGTGAAGGGCATGTATCAGAAGAGGGACAGTGTGGGGGTCCTTATATGGAAAGAGCTGTGTGAAGGGCATGTACCAGGAGAGGGACTCTGTGGGGGTCCTTATATGGAAAGAGCTGTGTGGAGGGCATGTATCAGAAGAGGGACAGTGTGGGGGTCCTTATATGGAAAGAGCTGTGTGAAGGGCATGTATCAGGAGAGGGACAGTGTGGGGGTCCTTATATGGAAAGAGCTGTGTGAAGGGCATGTACCAGGAGAGGGACTCTGTGGGGGTCCTTATATGGAAAGAGCTGTGTGAAGGGCATGTACCAGGTGAGGGACTCTGTGGGGGTCCTTATATGGAAAGAGCTGTGTGAAGGGCATGTACCAGGTGAGGGACTCTGTGGGGGTCCTTATATGGAAAGAGCTGTGTGAAGGGCATGTACCAGGAGAGAGACTCTGTGGGGGTCCTTATATGGAAAGAGCAGTGTGGAGGGCATGTATCAGGAGAGGGACAGTGTGGGGGTCCTTATATGGAAAGAGCTGTGTGAAGGGCATGTACCAGGAGAGGGACTCTGTGGGGGTCCTTATATGGAAAGAGCTGTGTGAAGGGCATGTACCAGGAGAGAGACTCTGTGGGGGTCCTTATATGGAAAGAGCAGTGTGGAGGGCATGTATCAGGAGAGGGACAGTGTGGGGGTCCTTATATGGAAAGAGCTGTGTGAAGGGCATGTACCAGGAGAGGGACTCTGTGGGGGTCCTTATATGGAAAGAGCTGTGTGAAGGGCATGTACCAGGAGAGAGACTCTGTGGGGGTCCTTATATGGAAAGAGCAGTGTGGAGGGCATGTATCAGGAGAGGGACAGTGTGGGGGTCCTTATATGGAAAGAGCTGTGTGAAGGGCATGTACCAGGAGAGGGACTCTGTGGGGGTCCTTATTTGTGCAGAGAACACATTGAGGGCAATTATTTATTCATGGGCTCAGTGTAGGGCATATAAATTTATTTAGGCAACATTATAATGACTCTCTAAGGCTGCCTTCACACTTGCAGATGGATCTGCAGCGTTTTGCAGATGCATCTGCAAGTGTGAGCATGCTGACCGCGGCCCCTATGTTTATAATAGGGCGCACGCGGTGTGAAAGCTCTCATTCACTCCTATATGTGTACTGTCAGCAGGCGTATGCCTGCTTACAGATCACACTCTCCCGCCCGCAGCATGGACGCTACATCTCGCGTCCACAGTGCGGACGGGAGTGTGTGATCTGTCAGCAGGCATACGCCTGCTGACAGTACACATATAGGAGTGAATGAGAGCTTTCACACCGCGTGCGCCCTATTATAAACATAGGGGCCGCGGTCAGCATGCTCACACTTGCAGATGCATCTGCAAAACGCTGCAGATCCATCTGCAAGTGTGAAGCCAGCCTTATTTTTAAGGGCATTGTGTCGGGATGTGCTGCAGAAGAACAGAGAAGATGGAAGTCTGTAAAGACATGAAGAGTCATCATGGTGTCTGCACAAGATGAAGAAATGAAAGATAATGACTAATCAGGGAAGATGTGACCTATAAGGTACCTGGATGTAAATGTTTCTTTGTGATCCTGCTGTGTCTCATCAGTGCTGTGGCTCCTGTACGGTCTGCAGTCAGATGAATGATAACAACAACTCCCAGTATCTTCTTACCATTGTTAAGGACATACTGGCAGTTGGAGATATATGCAATACAAGGGGCTGCCTGTCATTACAATTGGTGTACCATGTACTGATGGTGCTCCTGGTGCTCAGATTCAAGTACAAATGGTGGTCCTAGTGATTTATATATGTACTAATGATAATAATAATCTTTATTTAGCACCAACATTTTCCGGAGTACTTAACAAATCAGATTCATATACAAACAGTCATGAGAAACAGTTTTGGAAATCACCATAATTAAAAAGCAAAAAATAATGACAACCCTGCTTGCAAGAGCTTACAATGTACAATAAAGTGGGGGTGACACAAAGTACAGGGGTTTATTTACAATCCTGGTTCAGCCATTTTGAGGTTGTGGAATAGATGAGAGTGGAGTAAAGTGGCCACCAGCTAATCTGTGTAGAGCTTTTGGGTCTGATGGAGTTAAACAGTTATGTTCAGGGAAGTTGAGGATAACCTATGTCTGAATAACTGATTAGGGAGCGTGATAGGCCGCCCTAAAAAGATGTGTTTTAGAAAAAAATTAATTACTACGCAATGTAATTCCTACCATAGAGGCACAACAAATAAGACCGTTTTCGTGCAGTATTAAGCATTAATTAGGTATTCAAATTTACAAAAATCGCTTGGCTTTTAGGGGGGCTTCGCTCCCCCAAACCCCCCCACCGGGGGCTTTGCCCCTCAGAACCCCGCTGGGGGGTGACACCCCCCTTTCAGGGCCGGTGTGTGATTCTTGGACCCCTACCTTGGGAAATTTCTGGGTGCGCCACTGTGTCTATCTATTTATCAATCTATCTATCTATCTATTTCTATCTATCTATCTATCTATCTATCTATCTATCTATCTATCTATTTGTTTTGATCTATCTATCTATCTATATATCTATCTATGTATCTTTTTCTATCTATCTATCTATCTATCTATCTATCTATCTATCTATCTATCTATATATCGATGTATCTTTTTCTATCTATCTATCTATCTATCTATCTATCTTTTTATATCTATCTATCTATCTATCTATCTATCTATCTATATATCTATGTATCTTTTTATATCTATCTATTTCTATCTATCTATTTCTATCTATCTATCTATCTATGTATCTATCTATATATCTATGTATCTTTTTTTATCTCTCTATCTATCTATCTATCTATCTATCTATGTATATCTATCTATCTATCTATCTATCTATCTATCTATCTATCTATCTATGTATCTTTTTCTTTCTATCTGTCTATCTATCTATCTATCTATCTATCTATCTATCTATCTATCTATATATCTATGTATCTTTATCTATCTATCTATATCTATCTATCTGTCTGTCTATCTATCTATCTGTCTATCTATTTATCAATCTATCTATCTATCTATCTATCTATCTCTATCTATCTATTTGTTTTGATCTATCTATCTATCTATCTATATATCTATCTATCTATATATCGATGTATCTTTTTCTTTCTATCTATCTATCTATCTATCTATCTATATATCGATGTATCTTTTTATATCTATCTATCTATCTATCTATCTATCTATATATCGATGTATCTTTTTCTATCTATCTATCTATCTATCTATCTATCTATCTATCTATATATCGATGTATCTTTTTATATCTATCTATCTATCTATCTTTTTCTATCTATCTATCTATTTCTATCTATCTATCTATCTATCTATTTCTATCTATGTATCTTTTTCTATTTATCTATCACATTCTAGAATCCCGATGCAATCGCATCGGGCTCACAGCTAGTAATATATAAACAGACAATTCGCTAAATATCCATAGTAACTTGGATCCAGCGTAGATGGAAATTCTTTCATATAATGCAACCAGGCATAGATCGACAACTTCGCCAGATGACACGGATACAAACAAATCCATAAGTGGGGATGGAAAACAAACCCCCACAAGTAAAAGGTGAAGCTGCAAATTTAAAATAGAAAAAAGAGGGGAAAAAGAAGATTAAAACCATTATCCACAATGGTGGAAAGGATAAGTATGCACCAAAACACACAGATGCAAGACAACAAATATCAGGTGATCAGCACTACAGATATGATTTGAAGGACAAGGACTCGTTTATTCCCTAAGGGCTAAGTGTATCGAGAGTCACGATCCACTTAGCCTCCATTTGGGCCAAGATTCTTTTAAGAGTCCCTCCTCTATTTCCAGCCTTTACCATATCAATGCCCCTAAACCTAAGGCTCGATGGATCACAATTGTGGATCTGCCAAAAATGACGTGGCAAAGTCCGCAATTTGCTACCATCTTCTGCTCCCCGTGCCCCCTCTATATCGCTAATGTGTTTCTCTGATTCTTCTTCGAAATTCACGGGAGGTGAGTCCAACGTATACCAAATTGCAGTTACATGTGGCATAATAAATCACATGCGTGCTGCCACAGGTAATACGCTGCCTGATGGTAAATTGTCTGCTTCCGTCAGAATAATCAAAATTTTGAGCTCTTACCACATTAGGGCATGCAATGCAGTGCCCACAAGGGAAACTACCAAGGGTTGGGCCCGAACTACCGAAGGGATTACTTTTTGGTGGCACATAGTGGCTATGAACCAACCAATCTTTGAGGTTCTTTGACCTTCTGGCAGTTATTAGCGGGTTTCTAGGTATAAACTGAGATAAGACGGCATCACTTCTCAGAATGGGCCAATGTCGCCGAAAAATGGCATACATTGAATTCCATTCATGATTATAAGTCCCGATAAATCTTAATTCGGGCTCCGCCTTTTCTTTTTTAGGATTATAGATCAACAGTCTATCTCTAGAGGTATTCTTAGCTCTATAATACCCAGCTCTAATACCTCTTTTACTGTATCCTCTGACGCTGAATCGCTTTTTAAGATCTTCCGCCTGCCTCTCGAATCCCGAGTCGGACAAGCAAATACGCCTCATACGCAAAAACTGGCCCGTCGGGATGGCACGTATGGTAGAGGGGTGGTGCCCAGAAGTTGCATGAAGCAAGGAATTCTGTACACCACCTGACTCATTAATGGAGATTTCAATGTCCAAGAAGTCTAACTTCCTAGTACTTGTCCGGTGCGTCAGCCTAATATTCAGAGTGTTATCGTTCAGCTGACGCACAAAGGACTCAAATTGCTCCGCCGTGCCCTGCCACACAATCAGAACGTCGTCTATATACCTGATCCAGCACTGCGCCTGGGCGCAGCCAGGCACCCCTCCATCGCCAAAGATGTTCCGCTCCCAATAACCAAGGAAGAGATTGGCGTATAAAGGGGCGCAGGCCGCGCCCATCGCAGTGCCCCACCTCTGAAGGTAGAAGACGTCCTTAAAAACGAAGAAATTGTGTGTCAGGGCAAAGCGGAGCAATTCAAGGACAAGTCCCCCCATCGCTCCACTCCGACCCCCAGCCTCCATGAAGAAGTGGACAGCCCTCAATCCTTCCTCGTGATCGATGCAGGTATAAAGCAACTCAACGTCTATTGTAGCAAGGAGGGTCCCCTGGTCCACAAAAATGCCATCGATCCAATTCAGGACGCCCGTGGTGTCCCTGGCACGCGAAGGTAATAATTCCACCAACGGTTTCAAATAATAATCAATAAACTTGCAGATGGGTTCGCAAAATCCTTTGATGCCAGAGACAATAGGGCGCCCCGGTGGACAGAGGGCATTCTTGTGGACCTTGGGTAAGAGGTAGAAGGTAGGTACCCTGGGGCTGGCTACCAGAAGGCCATCAAACTCCTTTTTGGTGATAACCCCTTTTTCCCGAGCACTGTCCAAGATCAGAATCAACTCCATCATAAATTTAGATAGTGGACAAAAGTCCAACTTCTGATAAGTAATTCTATCCCTTAGTTGGCATAAGGCCTCCTTTTCATACATACATGTTGGCCACACAACGATATTATCCCCTTTGTCAGCGGGTTTGTACACGACCCCCTCCAGCTGACGTAGCTCATCCAGAGCTTCCCTTTCCCTTTTTGTTAAATTATCATACTTCCTCCTGCCAGAGATCCTCCTAAAGTCGTCAGTAACCAACTTCAGGAAAACCCCAACGGCTGGACAAAGTGAGGGGGAAGGAATTTCGTTGATCGTGGCAACAATTGTTTAGGAAACCCACCTGCACTCTCAAATGATTGCTCCTTCATCAGATCTTCTAATGCTTCCAAAATCTCTTTTTCCATGGTTGTATCAAGGGGTGTATCTGATTTGTGATGTAAACGCCTCAGAATAATTCTTCTTACAAATAAGTGGAGATCTTTTAATGCTGAAAAAAAGTTAAATGAGTTTGTAGGGCAGAAAGTCAAACCCCTAGACAGGAGAGAAAGCTGAGAGTCCGTAAGGACATGAGGAGAGATTTATTACCTGGGGTTGTTGTCTGCCTTTCTTCACATTAGGGGGAGGTGATCGACTACCTAGTTGTCCTCGTTTACCACTCCTTGTCGGCATTCCAAACCCTGGCTCACAATCACTAGCCCCCACGGACTCTGCAGCAGAACTCTCGTCTCCAGAGGTTATTGAAAGGACAGAAGGAGACCTTGGTGGGGGGACTCCCGATCCTGACGGTTTTTCCGAAACCCCGTTTTTTTTATTATTATTATGGGGTTGGGGATCCTGATTATCTGTTTTTTTTGGGGAATTTAGGCTTCCTTCTAGGTGTCTTATTTTTCCACCTATATACTCTATTACCAATAAAATCCTGATAATCCCGTGTTAATTTTTTCGTTTTATAGTCCCTTACTTCCTTCTCCCACTTCAAAGTGTCCTTTTCAGTATTCTCACAGAATTCTTTCCACTGTTCTGTTGTAGATTTAACTTTAATCTGCCCTTCTAAATCTTCTAGATCTTCCTCCATCTGTGTTAAGGTAGTAGAATTTTGATCCCTTAATAACTGCATATAGCCTTTTGAGCAGTCATTGGATATCGCCTCCCATTGGGATTTAAACTCCTCATCAGATATCTCATAAGTAGGGAAGACCTGAACTCTAAAGGTGGGGTCACACGCGGCGATCTCGCCCGCGACATCGCCGCAAAGTGACGTCACAGCGAAGTCGCGGGCGATATTGCAAGTGCGTCGCGCTGTGTGACAGCGCGACGCAACTGCAAATTATCGCTGGTCGCAGGTTGACAGGTTTATGAACATGTTCATAAACCTGTCAACCTGTGACCAGCGATTAGGCTGGATCGCGCCGTCTGACACTGTTGGCGGCGCGATCCAGCCTATATCGCAGCGTTACTGAGCCATCGCTCGCTGGGCTGAGCCCAGCCCAGCGAGCGATGGCTCCGCCCACATCGCCTCCGCGTCACCGGCAACGTCGTGCCGTGTGACAGCTGGCCTGCGATGTCGGAAGCGAGCGGGCACCCGCGCATCGCTTCCGACATCGCAGGCCAGATCGCCGCGTGTGACCCCACCTTAAGGCCTCGAGGAATCAGGTTCTTCTCCAAATATTTAGAAAGGAAAGCCCTATTCCACCATGTGCGAGTTCTCTTGCGTAACTGGTCCTTGTACCTCGAAATCAAAGAGCTGAGTTGCTGATCATCACTTGTTGCATCTGGGTGCTTGCCATCCTCCTGAAAAACGTCATCCAGCAACTTAATCCACGCCTGGTCGCGTGATCATTTTAGCCCTAGGTGTAGCTATGACAAACATAGAAAAAAAAATAATTAGAAACAACGCCCTTTTGGGCTCACAAATAAGGGTCGACAACTCCCACATAACGATGTATGTGGAGAGGTCGCCTTAAGCATCCACATATTCATACAGCATTATAAGACAAAAAACAAATGAATATGATGCCGAAACTGATTTATTAGATGGATGACATATTAAAAGTTTGTGGAGTGACAAAGTATAGGTACATACAAAAAGAACCGATTGTAGGATTTCAGGGAGTAACAAAGTCACAAAAATACAGGGTATATTCAAAGGTAACAACAATATATCAATAGTCATTAATGCAGGATCTACAGATGCATAGAAAAACACATGTGGTGGAAACACAAGGTTACTGAAGGCTGAATCTCAACTGCAATATGCAGGTCTAACCAAATAAAGTGCAAAGTGCTGTGCCAACCAGCTAGCAAAAACTAGCATAAGGATCTGCAATGCAAGGAGCTAGGAAGAATGTCGTGCTGATCACCTGATATTTGTTCTCTTGCATCTGTGTGTTTTGGTGCAATCAAAACGGATAGTATCATATACAAATCTGGAAGACATTTTGGCATTCATTACGCATCATACAATAATATATAAACAGACAATTCGCTAAATATCCATAGTAACTTGGATCCAGCGTAGATGGAAATTCTTTCATATAATGCAACCAGGCATAGATCGACAACGTCGCCAGATGACACGGCTACAAACAAATCCATAAGTTGGGATGGAAAACAAACCCCCACAAGTAAAAGGTGAAGCTGCAAATTTAAAATAGAAAAAAGAGGGGAAAAAGAAGATTAAAACCATTATCCACAATGGTGGAAAGGATAAGTATGCACCAAAACACATAGATGCAAGAGAACAAATATCAGGTGATCAGCACGACATTCTTCCTAGCTCCTTGCATTGCAGATCCTTATGCTAGTTTTTGCTAGCTGGTTGGCACAGCACTTTGCACTTTATTTGGTTAGACCTGCATATTGCAGTTGAGATTCAGCCTTCAGTAACCTTGTGTTTCCACCACATGTGTTTTTCTATGCATCTGTAGATCCTGCATTAATGACTATTGATATATTGTTGTTACCGTTGAATATAATATTAACCAAAATTACTAACGACGTACTGCCAAAGCTAATGGACATTTCTCCATCCTCCTCTTTCTTGACCTTTCCTCCGCATTCGACACAGTCGACCATTGCCTCCTATTACAGATCCTCTCTTCCATTGGTATCACTGACCTTGCCCTCTCCTGGATCTCTTCCTACCTTTCCAACCTCACATTTAGTGTCTCCCACTACAACACTACCTCCTCACCCCATCCCCTCTCTGTTGGGGTCCCTCAAGGATCTGTCCTGGGACTCCTTCTTTTTTCCATCTATACCCTTGGCCTAGGACAACTCATAAGGTCCCATGGATTCCAGTACCACCTGTACACTGATGGCACTCCGATCTACCTCTCTGGCCCAGACGTAACCTCTCTGCTGTCCGGAATCCCAGTGTGTCTATCAGCCATACCCTCCTACTTCTCCTTTCTCTTCCTTAAACTAAATGTAGACAAAACTGAACTCATCATCTTCCACCCATCTCGAGCACCTCCCTTACCTGATCTATCACAATAAATGATATCGCATTTTGCCCTGTACCTGAAGTCCGATGCCTCGGAGTGATCCTTGACTCTGCCTTATCCTTCAGACCACACATTCAAGCTCTCACCGTCTTCTGCCGCCTCCAACTCATAAATATTTTCAGAATCCATCCCTTCCTCAACCCTCAATCTACTAAACTACTAGTGCATTCCCATATCAGTTCTTGCCTCAACTACTGTAACCTCCTTCTCTGTAGCCTCCCTGCTAACACCCTTGCACCTCTCCAATCTGTCCTTAACTCTGCTGCCTGACTAATCCTCCTCTCTCCCTACTGCTCCTCCACTTCTACCCTCTGCAAATCCCTCCACTGGCTCCCAATTCCCCAGCGCATCCAATTCAAACTACTAACACTGACTTACAAAGCCATCCACAATCTGTCCCCCTCATACATCTCTGAAATAATCTCCCGATATCATTTAACTCGGAATCTTCGATCCTCCCAAGATTACCTCCTTTCCGCCACACTTGTACGTTCCTCATCTAACCGCCTGCAAGACTTCGCCCGATCATCCCCCATCCTCTTGGAATTTTGCACCTCAAAATGTCCGATTGTCCCCTACACTCGGAACCTTCAAGCGGAACCTGTAAACCCATCTCTTCAGAACAGCCTACAGCCTACAATGACCATGGTGCCACCTCACCACCTCTGGACCTGGAGCTACACCACCACTGGACCCAGCGCTCCACCACCGTTGGACCTTACTCTCCACTACCACCCGAGCAGACCCAACCTACTGTACCCCGTCCCATTGCCCTGTAGAATGTAAGCCCGTAAGGGCAGGGTCCTCTCTCCCCTCTGTACCAGTTTGTCACTGTTAGTTCGTTCATTGTATTTTTCATTTGTTTGTATGCAACACCTTCTCATGTACAGCACCATGGATACAATGGTGCTCTATAAATAAATATTAATAATAATACGCTATGCACCATGGACACTGTAGACTTTTGACAATCCAATATTTATCATGCATTTGTGCGGCAAAGATATTTTTAATTAATGTTTAGCTTATTGAGTTATAACTAGATTTTACAGGCATCATAGTGTTTGTCCTTATTACTTAGCTCTAACACATAAAAAACTTTATTGTGTACAGTCAGTACAATCGGACATGTGGGGCCTCTGCGGCCTGGTTGCCACATAGGGGTACTGCATCCAATCCACAGGTGTAGTATTCCTGTTCTCAGTAAACAGGTTAGTAAGTCCAGTCACCCACAAACACACCCAACACACCCGGTACCAGGGACAGTGGGTTAACCCAGTCAGTAGGATGGCTCAGGCAGTCAGTGGGACTGCGGGGAGAGAAAGGTGGTGGGTGGGAAGTTAGTACAGAAGCAGTCAGGAAGTAGAAGAGTAGACAAAAGGGAAAGACAACAGGAAGTGACAGTTCAGTCTAGGAGAGGAGCAGAGTGTGGGAGCAGTGAGAGGAGAAGGACCTGGAGTGGAGATGTGGCTTGTCTCGGTTCCCAGAACAGCAGCTGTACTAGGCTCAGGGGGCGCAGCTGGTTGCCCGACAAGGCCCGTGGCTTCTGGATTGGGGCTCTGTAGGTGGAGGCGCGTGCAGGAAGGAGAGCAGGCAGCACTGAGGAAGAAAGGCCCGAGATGAAAGGAGCAGAAGGGGGGTGTCCTGGACGAGCTATCCTGGTTGCTGAGGACTATCCGGACTGAAACTGAAACAACTGTACCCTGTGGTGCCTGCAAAGAAAAGCTAAGTAAACAGGGTTTGGAACTCAGCATTGTGTGAGAGACTTCTCATTTCCCGCCTGAGGAGCGGTAGACTGATAACCCGCTCAGGTCCCTGCATGTAAGCCGCTCCGATCCTCTGCCTGCGGCCAGATCAGCCCCGCTTGCCCCCCATCACCAACATCTCTTCACTGGATGTCCTGGGGACCTGCTCCATCCGTGGGGAGCAAAACCATCGCACTGCCATCCCTTCATCATCAGAGGTCCCGGACCGCAGCAGTGGCCACCAAATAGCCACATACCACGGATGGCGTCACGACAAACTCTACTCTAAACTTCTTTTATCCCTCTTTTTAAAAAAATCTCTTTTGCCCCTTTTTATTGACCGCACATCCGGGTGGCCATGGACCGGGTCACGCCACCGTGACATCCCCCAGACGCTCGAAGACATCGAAAGGCCCAGCTCTGAGTACCCGATGGTCCCCATGGGGCGAGTCAAACTTGGCGTCACGAACAGAATGTACCGTCCCGGTAGAACCAGGTCCTGTGCGCCTAGAGACTGTACTATAGGACTGTGTAATGGTGCCTGCAAAAAAGAACAAGCACCATGTGTATTCCAAGGGCAGTGGTGTAGCCCCCCATCGTGGGCCGGGTTGCCGAATGGTGCGAAAGGCCATACCCACCCACTGCACAGACTAACGTAAAGACACTTGTCCGTCAGCTGGAGGGAACCGCCCCTGGGATGGCTGACGGTGAAAGAGAAGGAAACCTCCCATGGGGGTGAAATATGGCGGAAAGAGCGGTGAGGAGTGTGATGATGCGTGCTTCAGGAGAGGCAGCGAGAGACCCAGAAGATGCCGTGGTGAGAGGCGGTCAGAGAGCTCCGGCGTGTGGAGTGAAAGTGATGGACTCCCCCAGCGGCCCAGAGGAGGACCGGACCGGGTGCCCCCGGTGGTTCGATGGGTCGTGGGCTCTTGAAAGCAGAGAACTGTAGCGGTGCCATGGCGAGGGGCGCCCGGAGGACTCCAGCACATGGGGTTGAGGAGACTGACTCCCCCTGTGGCCTGGAGAAGATCCCAGAATCAGTAAGGTCAGTGACTCTTGAGCTAGGGATGGCGGCAGCACCATCAGACCTAGCCGCCAGAGACAGAGCTGCACGTTCCCTTCAGCCTGCACTATCTGCTCACCAGCAGTAAGCAGAACTGCAGAATGCTTTACTGTAAATAGAAGTTAACCCAGTTAAGTTGTGTGAGTAGTTAAAACTTGTTATAGGTATGAATGTTTAGTGGCAATGGCTAGCTAAACTGTTAGGAGAAATACACGTTAAATGGACAGTTAAGCAGTTTAAATTGTAAATGTGTTTAGCTTTCCATGCAACTAAGTAACAATGCAACCACCAAGCTTACCTTGCCTACAGGACTTACTGTATGAACTCTTGCATATTCTTGAACTTTTAATTAAAAAAAATCGACCCATAAACCACAGGACTGGTTGTGGAAAAGACAGTTTCTATTCTTTATCAGCCAATGGTGAAAGGACTGAGCGTCGTAGTGATTGTATTTTTCAAATTTTTCTTGTTTTTTGTAATTTTTCATTTTTAAGACTATGTACACTTTTCTTGGTTTTTGTAATTTTTCCTTTTGAGATTGTTCATTATCTGTTATTGTTGTTTTACCTGCATGTTATGAAAACTGGAGTTTCAACTGCACCATCATTTAACCCAAATCTATATTCCCAGATCCCACACTTCTGTGTTTAAGCATTATTGTCAGATGCTCGCTGTTCTCTCCAAAAATAACAAGAACATTTCTGTGCAAGCAGAAAAAGTGCAAAACCTGCCCAATTATGACGACAACGGACAAGATAAAGATTCCCAACATACATCAGGAATACAAGATCCAAGGTACCTTCAGATGAAACACAACCAATGTGTGTACTTAATTATATGTAGCAAATGTGCAACTGGGGGTCTGTGTGTAGGAGAGACAGGACAGAAACTTAGAACTAGGAAGACTTCTCATCGCCACAATTAAAAAAAAAAGAACCAATCTACCTGGGGCTAACCATTTTTCTAGCCCTGATCAAACCATAATGGATATGAAGTTACTAGTATTGAAAGGTCATTTCAAATCCCAAAGAAACAGGAGAATTTGGGAGTACAAACTTATCATGACCCTTGACACATTTAGAACAGGAATGAACTTGTTAGATGGATTCATGTCTTCTTAGATCAATTAAAGAATTTTTCAAGTCAAGACCAGATCACATAATCAAATGACAAATCTATCACACTGACAATTCTCTGTTCTGCTTCATATCATTTGTATTATGTACTGCATTATCCAGTCCTCCTTTTGTGTATAAATATGTGACTTCAAATTTTGTGTTAGTTGAGCCTGATGAAGAGACCCGAGTAGTATTGAAAGCTTGCAATAGTTCACCATCTTTTCAGTTAGCCATTAAAAGGTTTCAACCGAGGGCGTGTCTGGGATGCAGAGCTGAGCGGTCGCATGAGAAGGGAGCTCCTGCCAGCACCCAACTTTCACCGGCACCAGCGGCGCTACTCTGTCCGTACAGCACCACAGGATGGGTCCCAGGAAGGCCAAATCGGCGCAGGTATCGACGATCCCACCGCCGGATCAGAGGACAGTCCTGGAAGCCTTCAAACCCTGGGAGACTGACACACTCCGGAGCCTTCACAGTACAATCACTATACAATCTTCACAGCAGAACATGGAGGAGGGGGAGGATCCAGCAGCCCTGGAAGGGGATGCTGCAGCGAGCTCCGAGGTAGGAGAGGGAGAGAATACACTGGAGCGGTGTATTGGAGGGAGACCCCAGACCTCCTGAGAGCCTCGGGATCCCGTTGGTGGACGGACCTCCCCAGCCCCTCTCCAGACCCTCCCCCTCTGGTACTATGGCAGATATGAAGCCCTCATGGATGAGGATCCTGGGCATATGCTTGAACCTCAGCCTCAGAGAGAGGACGCCTTACGGTGAGGACGCTTTAGAGGGGGACCACCTAAGACCCTGCAGTCTCCTTATGTGACTACACCCGACCGGGTGATCGATCATCGCCCCCATTTCCTGAGCTATCCATCTGGGGACAGATCTACTGCGTCATCTGGGAGAGGGGGAACAATAAGGGACCCCACTCAGGTGATCCCTGGTAACTGGGATGAACTCCTTGCCCTCATACCCACTAAGGAGGACTTTAAGTCTCTAAGTAGCGAGGTGAAGGAGACGTGCAGGGCAGAAATTGCTAATGTACGGAGGGACATCCATCACCTCTCCGGAAGAATGGACTCCTTAGAAGAGGAACATGATGCCACCAGAACCCATTTAGGCGACCTACATGATCTGGTCCTTTCCCAACAACAGTCTATAGAATCCTTCCAGAACCACCTGGAGGACCTTGACAACAGGGGACGCCGGTGCAACATTAGAGTCCGGGTCGTCCCAGACACAGAGGATCAAGAATCCCCTAGGTCCATCCTACAGTCCATATTTAACACTATTCTGGGGGATCCCCCTACATCGACGATTAAGCTAGACAGAGCACATCGGGCCCTAAAACCTAAAGGACTGTCCGGCCAACCGAGAGACATCATATGTTGCCTCCATGATTTTGAATTGAAGGAGAGGATCATGGCGGCTGCAAGAAATACCGGCCCTACACAATTTGCGGGTGGAGAGGTCCAGATCTTCCCTGATTTATCTCTAATCGCATTACAGAAACGGAGGCATCTGAAGCCTCTCACCAGAGTCCTGACAGACCAACAGATCTCGTATAGATGAGGCTATCCCTTTGCCCTTATTGCCCGCCGCGGAGGCCACACAGCTGTCCTGCGCACTTCAGCAGACTTCTCAGCCTTTTGCAGGGAACTGGATATCCCGAATGTGGAGCTACCCCACTAGAACATAATACTGCCGGGCCTACCTCCTGCCCCGGTGTGGTCTAAAAACATCTCCCAGAGGGCCACACGGAAGAGAGGAGGGGGTCGGGGACTCCCCTCTTCACAGCGCCCTCCCTGAGTCTACCGAGTACCTTGAGCTGTTACCTTTTGGGAGCAGGATGGGGCTTTTCATGTTGTCCTATTTCTTGCCCATGTTGCATTATCCTATAATTCTGTGCACTGCCGTTGGTGCGTAGTCTGTATTTATCTTATGTTTTCCTTTTTTGCCTATGAGTGTATCCTTTGGTAATTTTTTGCCGCTCTGTTGACTGCTGTAACTTTCCCTGCTGATTGGGCCTGATATTCCGTCCCTTTCTTTTTTCTTTTTGCCTGATACAGGCAGGGGCAACCTCCTCCCTCCGGGGTGGTGTTTGCTTGTTTAGGGGGTTAACTTTATTCTTTCCCCCCCAACCCGGGACGGAGTGGCCGCTGCCTCTTGTTGGCCAGATCACTTCCCCTCACTGGTATTCCTGGACCTCGATCTGGGCTAGTTTATTTCTCTCCATGCTCATTTGAGATGGGGGTAGCCCTTTGTCGACTTCCAGCCGGGTAAAAACCCGGGAATATTACATCCGCAAGGACTGGTTTATTTTCTTCTTTTGTTGTACTCTGTATATGTTATCTTGTTTACAGGTATTTTCCTCCTCTTTTCTTCTTCCCTTTCCCTCCATCCCTCCATCCCTCCTATATCTCCTATGATAGGTCTCCTTTCCTTGCCCGACGACCCTCCAGGATCGGGGAGGCATATACCATCAGGTTTCCCTTGCGCTCATGCCCTTAACCATGGTGCGTATAATCTCACTTAATGTGCGGGGCCTCAACTCTCCCCGCAAACGTAAACTCGCTCTACAATAATTGAAATCCCTCAGAGCAGACATAGCCTTCCTACAGGAGACGCATTTTGATGCTAGAGGCTCGTTTGGTTTTGCCGGTTATGCCTACCCGTCCAGTTATTCTGCCTTCTCTAATAATAAGAAAGGAGGTGTCGCCATTTTGGTGTCTGCCAATTGCTCTATCCACGTCCATTGGGTCCATAGTGACTCAGGGGGGCGGTATGTGATCTTGGAGGCTCAGCTAGGTGAGCAGAAGCTGATTCTTACAAATGTTTATGCCCCAAACAGCGGTCAGGTTAATTTCTTTAGGAGGGCCCTCGCCCTTCTCCGTGGCCTTCCTCCAGCGGCTGTAGTGCTGGGCGGGGACTTTAATGCTCCCTTCCCAAGCATGCAGGACTGTCTTTCGGTCACGAGAAAAGCCCCCTTCCACCTTGGAAGGCCTACAGAGGCTTTCTCTGGAGTTCAGGAGGTGGATCAGAGAGGAAATTTTGTTTGATACATGGAGGGTTGACCACCCGGGGGAGAGGACCTTCTCTTACTATTCGGCCCCCCCCCCATCAGACTCGTACACGAATTGATTACTTTTTTGTGAGCAGCGCTATACTGCGTCTGATGGCAAGGACTGAGATAGGGGCCATCACCTGGTCTGACCACCCACCTATAATTCTGGATCTCAAAGACACCCGGGCCCCAAGGTCCTTTGGACATTGGCGTCTAAATGAATTTCTGGTCAAGGACCCTCTCGTTAAAGTCTCACTACACAAGCACTTAGAGGTATACTTCCGGCTTCAGACATCGGTCTCTTCGTTGTCCATACTGTGGGAAGCCCACAAGGCAGTGATGAGGGATCATTGTATCAGAGAGGGAACCAGAATTAAATGAGATGATGCAGCTCAGCGTCGTACGCTGACCTCTCAGCTGTCGTCTTTAGAAACTAGATTGCTGACCAACCCCTCCCTCCCCTTGCTGCGGAAAGTGTTGTACCTGCGGGAAAAACTGAAGGATCTGTCCATCAAAAAAGTATAAAAGCTACTTCTTTACTCTAAACAAAGGTACTACGAGAGGGGAAATAAAGCCCACTCACTACTGGCCCGACGGCTTAAAGAGCGCATCTCCAGGGCCTGTTCTCAGGCTCTGAGGGACGCTGATGGTAAGATCCATTATAATCCTTCCAATATTTCAGATATTTTTCTCTCCTTTTATACCCGTCTCTATAATCTTCCCTGTCCCGGGGGTGGGGAACCTTCTCAGAGGCAGAGAGACGTGGGGGACTATTTGTCTAGCCTTCAACTGCCCATTCTCCCAGCGGAGGCTCTAGCGGCTCTGGATCAACCGATCACATGCGAGGAGGTGGAGGAGATCTTAAGTGAATTACCCAAGGGCAAATCCCCGGGCCCAGATGGCCTCACGTATTTGTATTTTAAAAAGCTTTCGCCAAAACTCTCCTCCCACACATGACCTCCTTGTTCAATTCCTTCATGGACGGCGCTGATATCCCCAGTTCCATGTCACATTCTCACCTTATACTTATTCCTAAACCGCCGAGGGATCCTATGGACTGCGCCAATTATAGGCCTATTGCGCTGTTGAATTCTGACCTGAAAATTTATGCTAAGATCCTAGCTGTTAGGCTGTGTCCTTGGCTCCGCCGGATTAACCACAAAGACCAGGCCGGGTTTATCCCCTGTCAGCAAGGTGGAGACAATACTAGACATGTTATTGACTTGATAGTCGTGGTCAATCATAGGAGCCAACAGATGCTAGTGTTAAGTTTAGATGCTGAAAAG
Organism: Allobates femoralis; assembly: GCA_033576535.1. NCBI lineage: Eukaryota > Metazoa > Chordata > Amphibia > Anura > Aromobatidae > Allobates > Allobates femoralis. Next base: position 286,918,186 of record JARQOC010000002.1, on the reverse strand, counting down.
GCCTTTGATCGCTTAGATTGGTCCTTCTTATTCGCCTGCCTTCAGTCTTTCGGCTTTTCTGGGAGATTCCTCAGCGCAGTAAGAGCTCTCTATGGATCCCCTATGGCGTCCATTAAACTCCCCTTTCTTACATCCCCTTCTTTCCCTATCTCTAATGGGACAAGGCAGGGTTGTCCGCTGTCTCCCCTCCTCTTCGCCATGTGCATTGAGCTACTAGCCGCAGCCATCTGCAATAACGTAGGTATTTCAGGAGTGACACTAAGCACTAAGGAATTTAAAATATCCCTTTTTGCCGATGATGTTCTCCTTACTTTGACGAACCTCCACGTCTCCCTCTCCAACTTGATGTCTTCTTTAAAACTATATAGTTCCCTCTCGGGCTATAAGGTGAATCAGAGTAAGACAGAAGCTCTCCCCGTCAATATACGCCCCCCGACGTTTTGGACCATCTAATCTTGAATTTTAAATTTTAAATTTAGATGAAAGGTGGACACTATAAAGTGCTTGGGGATTAACATTTCGGCCTCCTTTAACACCCTATACAAATATACCTTTCTCTCCCTCTTCAAAAGGCCCTACTTTTCAAGTGGTCACCGCTGACTCTAACGTGGCTGGGTACAGTGGCCGCGCTAAAAATGATGCTAATTCCCAAGCTTCTGTATTATTTTGAGACTTTACCAGTGGTGGTCCCTTTGGGAGAACTTAAGACCCTCCAAACGGCCATTATGAAATTCATATGGAATAACAAAAGACACAGGATAGCAAAGGATGTCATGACAGCACACAGATCCCGAGGTTGCCTTTCGGTGCCAGACGTTGTGAGGTACTACTGGGCTTTGCACCTCCATAGAATACCGTCTTGGTCATCTCTGTGAGCCTACAATAAATGGACCGAGATCGAAAAATTATGGTTAGCACCAGTTCACTCCAACTCCTTACTGTGGCCGCCAGCCCAGGTGGATCCACCGGTCCCATTATTAGGTCCAATGCAAACAACAAAGGATGTTTGGAAGTATTGTCAGAGGAGATTTGCGTTGGCTTTCCCAGCATCACCAATGGTTTCATTTATCTACCACCCTCTCCTCTCTAGTGGACTGGAACCGGCTATGGTTCATCCATGGCTATCTGCGGGCCTTTTTGGGCTTGCGGACATTATTGATAGGAGGACCAGGGGGATCCAACCCTTTGACTACTTGAAAACTATCGCTCCCCTATCTAATAAGGTATGCTACCAGTACCTTCAAATCCGGGATTACGCAACACTGCTATATGGTACCTCGGGGGTATCGGTCCCATCAGAGTTTGAAAAAATATGCAGATGGGGAACAAATACCAACGGTTTGATCTCAGAGATTTATCAGCTCCTCCCTTCAGTTGATGGGAGACGTGACGAGAGCTTCCCATATATGAGGAGGTGGGAGGCTTTGCTGGGTAGACAGATCACCCTTCAGACTTGGCAATATATTTGGGATAGGGCAGCCAGGACATCCATTTGCACATTATATAAGGAAAATCAGTACAAGCTAATGATGTTCTGGTACCATACCCCTGAGTTCCTCCACAAGCTAAACCCTCTTCTCCCTGACACATGTTGGAGGTGCAGTTTGGAGGTGGGCACTCTGCTCCATATTTTCTGGTCATGCCCAAGGCTAAAAGGCTTCTAGACGTCTGTCAGAAACCTTATCCTGGAAGTACTTTATATTGAAGTGGAATTAGACCCACTGGTGTACCTTCTTAATGCATATATTGGACCGGTAGGCAAGCTGGCTTCTATGCTTCTTCTGCATATTCTTACTGCAGCTAGATGCCTGATTGCTCTGATCTAGAGGAGGCTAGAACCACCCACTCTTAACGATCTGCTTACCAGGTTGTCTGATATTAGAAGGACGGAATACCTGACAGCCTTGGTAGCGGCCAGGGTAGACCATTTCAATCAGGTCTGTGCCCTGTGGGAGTACTTTGCTGCACAACAAGGTATATGAGTGTGTGGAGCTTCCCTCGGTCCTGAGGGTGTTTTGCTCTCCCCCCCCCTTCTTTTCTCCCCTTCCTTCCTCCTTTCTCATCTGATTTCCCTACCCTCCTCTTTGATTCTCTTTGTTATATCTTATATATAATTGCCGTAGCGCACTTCCGTCATATTCAGCGCTACTTCCGTCGTCGAAGACGTGGCTGCCAAATGGAAGTGCGCTACGGCAACTATATACGGCAATTATATATAAGATAGAATATATAGTGAAGCCAGGGTCGGCGCCACTACAGGGGCCCACCGCTGCCCACACACATTGTCAATGCGGAATCGGAATGTTCCCTGCCTTCTCTGCATTCTTCTATCTTCTGAGGCATGCCAGCAGGCAGCCCCTGTCCCTGTCACTAAGGCCACGGTCGGGTATCCAGGGGGCGTGTCCGCACCACTCCACCAGCAACACCCACATCCAATCCTGAGGCGCCTAAGCAGAGTGAGTGGGACACGTCGGAGGAGACCGCCCCACTCCTCATTCATCACTGCTGTGCCAGTGTCCGCCCCATCCTCCTCGGCTCTATTTCCGGCAGTGATGCCAGCCATCTCCCCGCCACTGTGTCTGCTGGGGGCTCAGCTTCGTACCGTCTACTCTGAGCCGCCGCTGGTCATCGACACCGGCCCGTTCCACAGTGCTGACAGCGCGACACAAGCAGGTGAAGGTAGGAGGCCGCCGCTGACCCCCACTCTGCCCACTGACCCCCACTCTGCCCCTCACCCCCCTTCTCTGCCCACTGACCCCCCAACTCTGTCCCCTGACCCCCCACTCTGCCCACTGACCCCCCACTCTGCCCACTGACCCCCCACTCTGCCCACTGACCCCCCACTCTGCCCACTGACCCCCCACTCTGCCCCTCACCCTGCTCTGACCACTCACCCCCCTACTCTGACCACTGACCCCCAACTCTTCCCCCTGACCCCACACTCTGCCCACTGACCCCCCACTCTGCCCACTGACCCCCCACTCTGCCCCTCACCCTGCTCTGACCACTCACCCCCACTCTGGCTACTCACCCCCCTACTCTGACCACTAACCCCCCAACTCTTCCCCCTGACCTCCTCTCTGCCCCCTCACCCCCACTCTGCCCACGGCGCTGCGCTGACCACTCTGCCCACGCCGCTGCGCTGACCACTCTGCCCACGCCGCTGCGCTGACCACTCTGCCCCCGTCCTGCGCTGACCACTCTGCCCACGGCGCTGCGCTGACCACTCTGCCCACGCCGCTGCGCTGACCACTCTGCCCACGGCGCTGCGCTGACCACTCTGCCCACGGCGCTGCGCTGACCACTCTGCCCCCGTCCTGCGCTGACCACTCTGCCCACGGCGCTGCGCTGACCACTCTGCCCACGCCGCTGCGCTGACCACTCTGCCCACGCCGCTGCGCTGACCACTCTGCCCCCGTCCTGCGCTGACCACTCTGCCCACGGCGCTGCGCTGACCACTCTGCCCACGCCGCTGCGCTGACCACTCTGCCCACGCCGCTGCGCTGACCACTCTGCCCACGCCGCTGCGCTGACCACTCTGCCCACGGCGCTGCGCTGACCACTCTGCCCACGGCGCTGCGCTGACCACTCTGCCCACGCCGCTGCGCTGACCACTCTGCCCACGCCGCTGCGCTGACCACTCTGCCCCCGTCCTGCGCTGACCACTCTGCCCACGGCGCTGCGCTGACCACTCTGCCCTCGCCGCTGCGCTGACCACTCTGCCCACGGCGTTGCGCTGACCACTCTGCCCACGGCGCTGCGCTGACCACTCTGCCCACGCCGCTGCGCTGACCACTCTGCCCACGCCGCTGCGCTGACCACTCTGCCCACGCCGCTGCGCTGACCACTCTGCCCACGCCGCTGCGCTGACCACTCTGCCCTCACCCTGCTCTGACCACTCACCCCTACTCTGACTACTGACCCCCCAACTCTTCCCCCGACCCCCTCTCTGCCCCCTCACCCCCACTCTGCCCACGGCGCTGCGCTGACCACTCTGCCCCCGTCCTGCACTGACCACTCTGCCCCCGTCCTGCGCTGATCACTCTTCCCCTGTCCTGCGCTGACCACAGAGCCGCCGTCCTGCGCTGACCACAGAGCCGCCGTCCTGCGCTGACCACAGAGCCGCCGTCCTGCGCTGACCACAGAGCCGCCGTCCTGCGCTGACCACAGAGCCGCCGTCCTGCGCTGACCACAGAGCCGCCGTCCTGCGCTGACCACAGAGCCGCCGTCCTGCGCTGACCACAGAGCCGCCGTCCTGCGCTGACCACAGAGCCCCCGTCCTGCGCTGACCACTGAGCCACCGCACTCACTGCTAACCACTGAGCCACCGCACTCACTGCTAACCACTGAGCCACCGCACTCACTGCTAACCACTGAGCCACCGCACTCACTGCTAACCACTGAGCCACCGCACTCACTGCTAACCACTGAGCCACCACACTCACTGCTAACCACTGAGCCACCGCACTCACTGCTAACCACTGAGCCACCGCACTCACTGCTAACCACTGAGCCACCGCACTCACTGCTAACCACTGAGCCACCGCACTCACTGCTAACCACTGAGCCACCGCACTCACTGCTAACCACTGAGCCATCATATACAATGCTAACCACTGAGCCATCATATACAATGCTAACCACTGAGCCATCATATACAATGCTAACCACTGAGCCACCATATACAATGCTAACCACTGAGCCACCGCACTCACTGCTAACCACTGAGCCATCATATACAATGCTAACCACTGAGCCATCATATACAATGCTAACCACTGAGCCACCATATACAATGCTAACCACTGAGCCACCGCACTCACTGCTAATCACTGAGCCACCGCACTCACTGCTAACCACTGAGCCACCACACTCACTGCTAACCACTGAGCCACCGCACTCACTGCTAACCACTGAGCCACCGCACTCACTGCTAACCACTGAGCCACCGCACTCACTGCTAACCACTGAGCCACCGCACTCACTGCTAACCACTGAGCCACCGCACTCACCGCTAACCACTGAGCCACCATACAGTGCTAACCACTGAGCCATCATATACAATGCTAACCACTGAGCCACCATATACAATGCTAACCACTGAGCCACCGCGCAGTGCTAACCACTGAGCCACCTCTATACACACAATTCATTTCACCGCACTCCCCTATTAGTAAATCCCTCTCCCTCTCTCCTGTAAGTGAGGCGCCAAGCTCATTGGTCGGCCACAGCACACACCGACCAATCACCTTTGCACCTCCCTTCCTATTCAGATACATGGAGGACTTTGAGTTTCAAATTTACCGCTGTAAGTGAGGCGCTATTCTCATTGGTCGGCGCCAGCACACACCGACCAATGACCTTCGCGCCTCACTTACACCACTAAATTTCAAACTCAAAGTCCTCCATGTATCTCAATGGCCAGTGAGGCGCTTCTCTCATTATACTCATGACAGTAGCAACATTAACCCCTTACATTCCGTTTTTTCTGTAATTTCTATAACACAGTGTGTAGTTGTACTGCCACTACAAAGTTAACCCCTTCTATACCATTTCTCCCTTAACTCCATACTTTGTAGTCTCTATTACTACTCCCTGTAGAAACATTAACCCCTTATATTCCATTATTGCTGTTATTTCTATTACACAGTGTATAGTTGTAATGACACTCTGAAATTAACCCATTATATACCAGTTCAGCATTAACTGCATATTTGGTAGTGTTTATAACTACTGCCACTGCTACATTAACCCCTTGAACACCATTTTGGATATAATTTACAGCGCTGAGTCTGTTGTGGGAGTGCCTGTGGGACATTAACTCCTTCAATAACATTTTTCATATCATTATAAGTTCCTACTCTGTTATAGTCCTGTTAGTCGGACATTAACTCTTTCTACACCTCCACTATATTGCTACCCTCACAGTTTTGCCAACATCGCCTACTTAGTCATATATCTGGTGTTTACGTCTATTATTTAAAACTCATAAAAAAATTACATACAGATTCTAGACTCCCGATTCTTTAGAATCGGGCTCACAGCTAGTCTCTTTATATTTGTTTGTTATATGGTGGTTATGGAATCAAGGCGTATGTCGCCTCTGTGTCTCCTTCCTTGGACGTATTACCAGGGAAAACCTACTAGATCTGGATTGCCTCGCCGGGGATGTCCTTGGATGTTCACGAGGTGATGGGAGAGGACACTGGTTTGGACGCATGGCCCTTTAGGGGCTTTATACTATTGCTAAAATAATCCTGGACTCCAGATACATCACCATTGACTGTAGTGTTTTGACATGATCTACTGTTTTGTCTTTTTTTGTATACTGAAATCTAATATATAACGCTGAATGTGTGTATGTGTGTATGTACAGTATGTATGTGTGTATGTATGTATATCCGGGATTGGCATCTACACCGTCGCAACTACAGCCACAAAACTTTGCACAGTCACACGTCTGGACCCCGGGAGCGTCATAGGCTATGTTGTGAGGTGAAATTTTAACCCCGAGCGTTTCAATTCACCAAACAATTTTGGCTCTATCTACATAATGGAGAGAAAGTGACAGTTACCAGTTGACAGTTGTGAATGAGAGGGGCTTAATGATAGCACCAAAGACTAACAGCATATACCAGCATATAGTCACTAAGGTGGGGCCCTGACATGGAATATTCACCACGCACAGGGACATGTATACACACCACATGCACACAAAGAGTAACAGTTAAGGTGGAGCCCCAACATTGGATACTCACCACGCACCTGAACACAAACACACACACACCACAAAGAGACACACACAACACAGAGACACACACCACACAGACACCCCCACAGGGACACACACACATACACACCCTATAAAGACACATGCACTCACCCCACAGGGACAGACACACATACACACCCCACAGAGACACACACACCCCACAGGAACACACAGACCCCATAGGGATGGACACACACCACAGAGACACCCCTCCCCCCACAAGGACACACACCACTGGGACACCCCTCCCCCCCCCAAAAGGACACACACCACAGGGACCCATGCACACCACTGGGACACACACACACCCCAGGGACACACACACCCCAGGGACACACACACCACACAGACAGACACAGATGTGCACAAATCGCCTCACACAACTCCTCATATGTCTGGTATGTTTAATTTCCAAAAATAAACATCTGATTAAACAGCCAATGTGCAACACATGTTCCATATAGGGAATTAATAGAAATGAGACAAATGCGCAATAGGGTGTTATCTCTATAATATAGAGGTATATGTATGGCGACAAGGGCCTGCTCACCTGATCTGGTTGTGTAACCCACAACCAGTATGAACGCTTAGTCAGTAGCTGCTGCTGGATCCACACATCCACGGGTCACCGCGGTCAGAAATCGGCATATAAGGACGACGTGTCATACTATCCGCGCGGCTACCAAAGGAATACCAGGACAATGGATCGTCTGGTTGAAATGATTCTTTAATCCACCGCATTTCGGAGCTATCTCCCAGCTCCTTCCTCAGGAAGGAGCTGGGAGATAGCTCCGAAACGCGTCGGATTAAAGAACCATTTTCAACCAGACGATCCATTGTCCTGTTATTCCTTTGGTAGCAGCGCGGATCGTACGACACGTCGTCCTTATATGCTGATATAGGGAATTAAGGCAGATGTCAGTCACATGAGCTGTCTATTATGTGTATGTGTTAGGTAACATATACTGCCCAGCCAGGGGGAGGGTTTACTATTGGCTGGAGATTTATCAGGCTGCCTATAGCAAACAATCACAGCTCAGCTTCTATTTTCCTACAGGTCATTAATATGACACATTCAAATTCTATTTTGTTATAGCTAACAGCAGTTATTTATTAACCCGGGCGTAGCCGGGTACTACAGCTAGTTTCCAATAAAAACTATAGTTGGCAAAACAAAAGTTTCAACCACTGAGGACTCTCAGACTTTAATATTTTTCTACTTAGCACTATGCTCACTCTTCTTATTTGGGACATTCTTTAACCTATGTATGCTCTCTATGATTCATTATATTGTCTCGACAGTCATCTTTTTTTTTTTACCTTGCAGTGTAAACAGTACCGTATATACTCGTGTATAAGCCGACCCGTGTATAAGCCGACCCCCCTACTTTTGCCCCCAAAACCTGGGAAAACCTATTGACTCGTGTATAAGCCGAGGGTGGACCCCAGCATAGGTATACAGCCCCCAGCAGTGTGGTATACAGGCCCCCTCAGTGGTATACAGCAGCCTCCCCAGTGGTAGTATACAGCAGCCTCCCCAGTGGTAGTATACAGTAGCCTCCCCAGTGGTATATACAGCAGCCCCAGAGGGGTATACAGCAGCCCCAGAGCTGTATACAGCAGCCCCAGAGCTGTATACAGCAGCCCCAGCCCCAGAGGGGTATATAGCAGCCCCAGCCCCAGAGGGGTATATAGCAGCCCCAGAGGGGTGTACAGCAGCCCCAGAGGGGTATACAGCAGCCCCAGAGGGGTATTTAGCAGCCCCAGAGGGGTATACAGCAGCCCCCACTGTATACAGCAGCCCCCGCTGTATACAGCGGTACCCGGCTGTATACAGCCCTCTCCCCTGGTATACCGGGCCCCCCCTGTGGCCACCTGTAAAGGAAGCGATGATTATACTTATCGGGTCGCCGACGCCGACGCCGCCGCTCTGTCACCGTCCGTCACCGCGCTCCTTCCCGTCTTCATGCTTCCTTCATCGGCGCACAGAAAATGACGTCATTTCCTGTGCGACGGTGAAGGAAGCATGAAGACCAGGAGGAGCGCGGTGACGGACGGTGACAGAGCGGCGGCGTCGGCGTCGGCGACCCGATAAGTATAATCATCGCTTCCTTTACAGGTTGCCACAGGGGGGGCCCGGTATACCACGGGGGGGCTGTATATTTTTTTTTTTTTTATTATTACCGTATATACTCGTGTATAAGCCGAGGGGGGACTTTTCAGCACATTTTTTGTGCTGAAAAACTCGGCTTATACACGAGTATATACGGTACTTTCTTTGATTATAAAGGCCACTAATCATAGAACAATAATACAATCGGTTCCCCTTATCTTTGAATTTTGACTTCACCTTATCTACCCAGCTCCTTTCCCCCTCCCTGGCCTGACTCTGCTTTGCATCACCTGTCGTATTTAGTACATCACCTGGCCCTGCTTTTTTTTTTTTGCTTATGATATGTATTTGTCCTCAGAATTTGTGTCATTATCAGCCTGATAAAGGGGCCATAGTGTCCCAAAAGATGCTTACCATCTTTTCAGTTAGAAATTAAATCATATCAACCACTGAGGACTCTCAGATTCTAATATTTGATTATGTATTCATTGAGGAAGCAATCTTTCTTACGTTGAACTTCTCACATGCTTGCTAGCACTATTGACAGCGACATGGAAAGTTAAGTTTCCTTAATGAGTTTTGGTGAGTTCTTGATGTACACTCTAGCTATTAGGATAAATACAGGAAAACATGAGTACTAGCTTTGATTATGCAAATTAGGTGTTTTTTTTTTAATTTAATACACCAATAAAAGCTCAGGAAAGGTGGCGATGCAAGGTGCAATAATGTCACCATGGATTACATACAACCAGGTTAAATATTACAGTTACAAGGGTATGCTTTATATGCCATGTACAATAAATGCTATGCAATGTGGCAGCAATATCAACAACATGAAGCACAAAGTGTTATGGTGGGTTTACACGTTGCGATATCGTTCCGATATCGGATCCAACGGCGCGGGAGCGCGCATTTTGTGCCCGGTTTTGAAAGAATAGCATCGGAGGTTTACACAGCGCGATATCGTGTTACAACGTCCCTACGATGTCTACGCCCCCCCGACCCAGGAACGACCATTTAACATGTGAGTCAATGGAGGACGTTGTACTGCACATTGGAGTTGGGCTGTCACACAGCACGATCCGGCTCCAACCGGCATCCGATATCGGGCCGTTGAATAGCACGCTCATTCGACCCCCGATATCGGTTTGCCATCGTTCCTGCATCGTATTGGACGTTCACACCGTACAACGCACGAACCACGTGACTTTTGGTCAGAGTTGGACGCCGATATCGGGACATGTAAACCCACCATTAGGCCACGTGCACACGTTCAATATTTGAGTTTTTTACCTCAGGATTTGTAGCCAAAACCAGGAGTGGATAATTAAATACAGAAGTGGTGTAGGTGTCTCTATTAGACTTTTCCTCTGATTGCTACACTCCTAGTTGCCTACAAATCCTGAGGTAAAAAACTCATCAAACACTGAACGTGTGCACGTGGCCTTACAGATCAAATCCAGAATACAGTACATAGGCATAATAACAATACAGTCCAAAGTAATAAAAGATGTCAGTTAGCCTCAATGATATAAAGTGCATTTGCTTCCTGTGACAATATCACGATGCTTCTTTAGTAAAGTGCAAAAATACAGTTCAAAGAAATCACATAAAGTCCCTTATGCTGAGGTCCAAAGACCAAATTTACCCAAGATGCTAGCAGCCATGAAGACAAGGTGCACCGTGCAGGGAAGAAATACTTGGGTGGGTGAACCCCGATGTCGTTTCGTAACCCGGTATTACACCTTCGGCGACTTCATCAGGGGGATAAGAGGTGCTGCCTGATCTCAATCTTAAATAAACCACCGGGATCCATGTTGTTGATATTGATGCCACATTGCATATCGCATATTGTACATGGCATATAACACATAATTGTAATATCTACCCTGGGTGTATGCAATACATGGTGACATTATTGCACCTTGCGATGCCACCTTTCCTGAGCTTTTATTGGTGTATTGAATAAAAAAAACTCATTTGCATAATTGAAGCTTGTACTCGTGTTTTCCTGTATTTTTTCTGTATACTCTAGCTATGTCAAACAGTTCCAGCAAAATGGATGGCATTTATCGAAATCTCATGCTCACTTTGCTTTTTTTTTTACAATATGTAAATTGACCTGAATTTTCTTTTTTAAGCCCACAACATATCAATTTCTCTTGTGAGTACATTCAATTTTATGTGCAGATTTTCCCTATAGAATTGCATTAGATGTGGAAAATCCACAGTAAAAAAAGCATATGCGTTCTTATTTAAGTGTAATCCACACATGACTGTTTCAAAAATGTTTTGTCAAAGCTAAATACCATTAAGTATAGAACACAAAGAAGCTTCATTTAACCCGTTTATGACCAATGACGTGTATAGCTGTCATGGGAAGATGTCACTTCCTGCACAATGATGGCTATATACATCAGGTCTTTGAACAGTCACTGTGCAGTGACCGTTCCATGCCAACAGCTGTCACTGACAGCTAATTGGCAGGGGACGAGGAGCGGGGATCCATGTCACTGGTCTCTACACTCAGAGCGATGTGATTGGTCAGTCAATCTGACTGACCGAGCAAATCATGATCGCACAGAGAAGTGCTCTTCTCTGCGCGATCGCAGGAGCTCAGCACAGCTGACAGCCGAGCTCCTGCAGCCACAGTCCAGTCCAGCATGTGTGTGGCCCTAGGCTGTTAATCCTTTGGTGCCGTGATCTATAGAGATCACAGCATCTAGAAAGCTATGAAAGGGAGTGCACTCGCTACCTGACTCCATCGGGTCTGCATGATAAAATCACAGGGATCCGATTGTTGCTATGGCACCCGGAGGCCAAACAATGACCTCCTGTGTCCCAGGTATGGTGGCCTGTTAGGCCAGTTTGCACTGACAAGCGTTTCTGTTAGTGTGGAGGCACACTGGCGTGAGACTCGCGCGAGTCTGATGTCAGAAAAATACGCTTGTAACTCGCACTCATGTTAATGAATGGGGCTGTCCGCACTCATGCGTTTTTACCTCTCGCCGCACGCATGTCACCGGCAATGCGATTGCACTCGCAGCATGCTGCTTATGTGTGCGATTCCTGCGCGCGTAAGGCCAATACAAGTCTATGGCGGTGTTTTTTTTTCGCATGAAGGCAGCACACCATGCGAGTTACATGCGCGAAATACGCTTCAGCGTGCTCGGCGCTACAGGAAACAGCAGCTGAAAACAATTGTGACTTGCACCTGCTCGTCCGGCCCCGAATAATCAGCCTGTGTGTGTTCTCCTCGGCGGATCAGCAAGCAGCACAATGGCAGCATATCTCAATGTGGAGATGCTGATCGTCCTAATAGAGGGACACCCAGAGATTTGGGACAAGCGGGACAACGCTTACAGCAACCGCCAACGGAGGGAGGCTGCCTGGGCCAGGGTCTGTGCCCAGATGTTTCCAGGCTTTGCCAATCACTCCAGAGAGGCCCAGCAGGAGCTGTGTAAGTTTACTAATTACTGCTCGGTACTTTAATGGTGTTTTTGGGTATTTGCGGAGTGTAGTTTTGATTTTGCCTTGCCCACATTTTGGTTTCTGGCACATTGTGCAGTGTGTGGTTTTTTGTGTCACCTTCATCTGATATTAATGTTGTTTAGAATTATGTTTATTGTGGCCGCCTAAAGTGTTCTCCATGGTTAGGTTCCCTTTTTGGAATGTTTGCCTTTGGTAGTGTATGTGATTAGCCTGTTCATGTGCAGTATTGTGGGGCTGGAATTGCGCTTTCCGTCACATCTTTCGCTGCAGGGGTTGTGTTGCTTTTGGGTATGTGTGTTTGGTTTGTGGTCTGTGCGGTCTCCTCCCACCACCCATAGCTAGCTTTACTAATGTGTGACTGTGTTGTTTGCCCTTTATTTGAAGTGGTTTTTTTTTGGCTTCTGCAAGGGCCCATGGTGTCTGTTTTTTGTTTGTTGATTTTTCCCTTTTGTATGGGCAACTGTCTTAGGCTGCCTTCACACTTGCAGATGGATCTGCAGCGTTTTGCAGATGCATCTGCAAGTGTGAGCATGCTGACCGCGGCCCCTATGTTTATAATAGGGCGCACGCGGTGTGAAAGCTCTCATTCACTCCTATATGTGTACTGTCAGCAGGCGTATGCCTGCTTACAGATCACACTCTCCCGCCCGCAGCATGGACGCTACATCTCGCGTCCACAGTGCGGACGGGAGTGTGTGATCTGTCAGCAGGCATACGCCTGCTGACAGTACACATATAGGAGTGAATGAGAGCTTTCACACCGCGTGCGCCCTATTATAAACATAGGGGCCGCGGTCAGCATGCTCACACTTGCAGATGCATCTGCAAAACGCTGCAGATCCATCTGCAAGTGTGAAGCCAGCCTTAATATATTTTGAGGGTCTTTTATTAGTTATTTTGGGGGTTTTGGATTAGGATCTTACACTTTGAGCCGCGTTTATTTTGATTTGGTTGCAGAAGCTTAGGGGCTATTGTCTGTTTGTTTGTGGCTTAGTTAGCCCGCGCCTACCCATTTTTGTCTACCTTCCCATGCTTCATCGTTCTTTGTTTTGTGGGCGTGCTGGTGACGGTTAATGTCTGTGTCCTTGCCCCTTCTAACATGCTGACCTTCCTGTGTTGTTTTGTATTTCCCACAGTGACTCAGCTTACCCGACGTTGGCGGAGCTGCCGTGACCAATATAGGCAGGAGCGACAAGCCAGGCAGCGAAATGGTGGCAGGCCAACAGGGAAGCGACTATACATTTACTATACCAGACTCAGCTTTCTTGCCCCAATTGTTGATGGATGCCCGTAAGTATTTTCCTTGTTTAACATTCTCACGTTAATGTATTTCTTCATCTGTGCCTTTATCAGGCAAGACAGTAATGCTGGCTTCACACTACATTTTTTTCACTGATCAGTTTCCATCCAGTTTGTGTGCCAAAACCAGGAGAGGAACTTGCTGCGAAACTCGATAATTGAAAGATTGACACCTGGTCTGGGTTTTGGAGTCACTCCTGGTTTTGGCACACAATCCCGATGGAAACTGATCTGTGAAAAAGCTGTAGTGTGAACCCAGCCTAAGATAATTGATATATAGGGGTTAATGTAACTGTATTGGAAATCACTTGGTGAGGTGGTTCTAGATGCACAACATTCCATCTTTTTGTAACCCGGGACAGCCCCTTCACTTGGTCAGACATCTTCAACATTGGTATCACTTCATATTGTTATGGCAACCCTTACTGTTTGTAGGGGTTTTGTTTTTGGTTTTTACTGTTTGTGCTGATATTTATTCAACCCCTTCATTTCACTTAACTACATATTTTTGTTTTATGTTTAAGCACCGACTCCAACTTAACAGAGGGTGAGGGTCCGTCAGAATCTGAGGCTGTTCGTGAAGCCACTGACGAGGAGGAGGAGGAGGCTTCAGAGCCTGAAAGGCGAAGAGCTCAGCCCACTGGCTCGGCTGCTTCTCCGCAGCCCCCACTTGCCCCTGATGAACTGAGTCACAGTCCTATTTCTTCTCCCCCGCTCATTGCCTCTACTTCCCAGGTTGTTGAAGCCAGGCCCAGCAATGATCCCATTAATGTACCCTTGAATATTAGCCAAAGAGCCCGACGGCGTAGGGAATTGCCCAGCACCAGTGGCCGGAGAGAAATAGAGAGTGGGGTGTTAAATTTCCTAGCAAGGTCTGTTCCCGAGGATGGTGAGGAGGCCTTTGGCCGAGGGATTGCCCACTACCTCCGAGAAGTCCCAAGGCGGTTTCGCATGAGGTGTCACAATGCCATTGGCATTCTGATAGACTCGTGTATGGCACCAAATTACCCAATGCGGTTATTTAATTATATTGAACGGTGGCAGCTGTCCCTCGACAACATGTTACAACGTGCCCAAAGGTCTGAGGGGGAGAGTAGTCTGACGCAACAGTCATCTCAAAGTCAAGCTGTATGTACTGTCTCGGACAGACCGATGGCTTCAGCTGATGGCCAACATCCCCAGCAGGCACACATTGGGACCCGTGCCCACATGGTTATTCCGCAGCAGGCTCCACAGAGTAATGCGGCAAACGTCCTTCTCGGAGATGTTGGCAGAAGGGGGTGATTCTTTTGCGGCTGGTTTCCGTGTGGGTGCGGCCTCTGGGGCCCCATCAGCTTCCAGCTATGATCTTGGCCCATCCCACCAAGGCCATACTGTTATCCAAAACAGTAGTAGCCAACTGTTTTATGGGCAGGCAGTAGACCAACAGGTGTTTGGTTCACAGGTGTCTAATGCCACCCAATATTCCAGCAACCAAATCCCGAGGAACCAATATCCTGATCAGGAGGGCTCGGGGGGCCCGAGGTTACACCAAATGTGAACCACGTTTGTGAAAGGTTTTCTTTTTTTAGAGTTATGATTGGGCCTGATGTGGTGCCTTTGTTATTTGTTTTTTTTGGGGGTTTGGGAATTATATGCATGAGGCTACATGCTTGACCTAATGTAATCTGGCTCACATAACCTCGGACCCATATTTGCCTACATAGTCTAACTATTTTGAAGTATTATGCACATGTCTAAGTTCACAGTCAGTTGGTATACATGCTGGTGACTTGTTACTTTTTTAAGTTATCACAATGACAACTGTGTCTAGCAAATGTCCCCTAACCTGCCTTTATTATTTTAATGTTATATGCTTTTAAAGCTAGAATAATTTTGAATATCTTTTTACAAATGAAGAAAGACACACACAGATGTTCACATTGATGTGAGGCTTCAACCGTTTTTTTGTGGTTTGTTAAATGTAGCAGGAATTTTTTTTGCGTTGGCCTTAAAAAAAAATTAAAAAATGTGTTCAATCACACAACTAACACTGAAATAAAGTGTTTTGACCTAAATTTGTGCTTTTTCTTGACTCGGGCTCAAGAAATAATTGGTGAGGATGTTCCGCACACGTACACCACTAACAGGAACTCTTGGTGGGTGGTTGATCCTAGCAGGTGATGGTGGGGGTGGCTGGTTATGTGTAAGGTCCAGGAACTCTCTCGTTCGGGTCAAATTGTGGAGTATGACTACGGCCTTAATGACATGCTTTACATTTTGTTTACTTAATTGCATTAGTGTGTTGAGTACTCTCCATTTGATGATCCAGGTATGGCTTGGGGGGGGGGGGGACACCCAGTTGGTTTTCGCATCCGCTAGCCGATATTTGAGGCATTGTAGATATGGGAATCCCCACGACTGCCATATGCCCCAACATCTATCAAAACATAACAGCAATTGTGATCCGCTACAGCCAGGAGCACAACTGAAAAGAACTGTTTGTAATTATAGTTCAAGGATCCAGAGTTTGGCGGCTTCCGCACACGGATATGCTTGCCGTCTATGGCCCCTATACAGTTTGGGAAATGGCTTGTTGTCAGGAACCCATCTGCTATATTGCGCCACTGTTGTGTGTTTGGCTCAGGAAGCAGGGTGGCATGTAAACATTCCCAAATGGCGATGCACGTTGTCTGCACAATCCCACCAATAGTGGTCCTGCCCAATAGGAATTCCAAGTGTAGAGACGCAAAAGAAAGTCCAGCTGAGAGGAATCTGGTGAAAAAAGAAAAAGAAAAAATAACACAAAAAGGGAGCTCAGACACCCTATCCAAAGAAGCCAAGTATTGGTAGCTGCAAAACTACAGCCAATTACACATAAGTCAGGAAGCTGGAATCAGGTTTGGGGCAACATTACAGTATTCAAATGAAATGAACAGAAATATACACACCTAAGGGTCACCAATAGACGTTCTTCTGGGCAAATGCTTCTGCGCAGGATAGTGTCTTGACGGGTTATGTGGGGTCTTATCTGATCCAGCAGATAATCAAAGGTGCATATGGTCATCCGGCAATAGTTGAAGAACTTGTCTGGATTGTTGCGGTAATGCATGTAAAGTCGCTGGAAATGACCTTTGGACAGACGTTGTAGGTTGAGAGGGTGGACCCAGAACCGACGAACAACCCGACTGGACCAGACCGGCATTGCCTCTTCATACCGACTGTATAGCACTCAGTGTAGCAACACTTGCTCTGTGGGGCTCATTGCCAAGCGGTGAGACATTCTGTAGTATGGGCACGAGCCAGAATCATCCACACTGTGTAGCTGGCCAAATAAATATTGTGAGCTCTGCAGCACAACTTAAATACAGCCCTAATTGAGCATTTCTTAATAAATAAACGGCAGCAGCTTTGCAGGTCCAGCCCTCAGCTTGGGGGGAGAGCAAATGCAGTCCTGCCTTCAAAAACACATACTATACGGACTGCTGTTTGTGGCTGTGAATACGCAATCGCATCACACTCGCACTGCTATCGCCCCCTACTGGCACCACACTCGCCAACAAAACGCCCCGAAATCACGGCCAAATACGCGACGCACTCGCAACCACTACAAGCATCAAAAACAGAGCGAGAAAAACGCAACTAGTGTGCCTCCACCCTTAGTGTAATCAGGCTGGTCTCGTGTTTTGCAATACATGTCTATTGCAATACATGAGATCAGTAACCAAAAACATAAAAGGTACACACATGTGGTTTAGCAACGTCCGTGATGACCTCCCATATAAATATGTCCCAATATTTAACCCCTACAGTGAACCCTGTAAAAAAAAAAAAAAAAAAAAAAAACCCTGGCAAGGAATGATGCTTTTTCATAATACCTCTGAAATAAAAGTGGAATAAAACACAAAAAGGACCAATATAAATAAAAATTACCATAAAATTACCGCTGGAGACATCATCTTGTCCTAAAAGAAAATAAGCTGCCACTCAAATCCATCAGCAGAACCTACACTCACAACAGACTGAAAAAGCGACAGATCATAAAAAAAATAATATAAATGTGTTATCGCTGTGTTTTACTGATCCGGAGAATAAAAATGTCTCATCACTATTACTGCACGGTGAACGACATGAAAGGAAATTCCAAATAAACTATTTCTGAATTGCTGGTTTTTGATCCTTCTGACCCCAAAAACTGGAAAAAAAAAGGGATCACAAAATATTATGTCACCGAAAATGGTACCAAACGCATAACGTGGGCACAGGGTGGCTGCATTCTTCCTGCAAAAATATTTTTTGTTAGGAAGTTAGAAGGGTGCAAAGTATATCAGCAATTTCTCACTTTTCTGACAAAATTTACAAAACCATTTCTTTAGGGACCACATCACATTTGAAGTCACTTTGAGGGGCCTGCATGACATAAAACACCCAAAAGTGACACTATTCCAAAAACCACATTTAAGAAGATTATTAACCCCTCAGTTGCTTCACAGGAATGAATGCAAAGTGGAATGAAAAAAGTAATATATTTATTTGTTACCTTAAAATGTTTCTTTATTCATTTTTACAAGGGATATCATGACAAATTGGATGCCAAAATTTATTACCCAGTTCTTCTGAATGTGCCAATACCCCACATGTGGTCAGAAACCTCTGTTTGAGCAAACATGAGTATCAGAAGGGAAGGAGCGCTATTTGACTTTTGGAAAGCAAATTTGGCTGAAATAGATGACGGGCACCATCTTGGATTTCCTGGGCTCTTAAGGTACCTAACCAGCAGAAACCCCTACAAGTGACCGCATTTTGGAAACTATTCCCCTCAAAGATTATATTTAGATGTTTAGTGAGCATTTTGAGCCCACAGGTACTTCACAGAATTTGATAACAAAAGGTCGTCATATTGAAAATTCTCTTTTTTTTTTTCACAAAGTGTTGCTTTAGCACCAGATTTTTCATGTTTACAAGAGGTAACACCAAAATATGGACCCCACAATTTCTTACCCACATTCTTATGAGTGTGGCAATACCCCTCATGTAGTTGAAAAGTTCCGTTTGGACAAATGGCACGGCTCAGAACGGATGAATCAATAATTGAATTTTGGTAACCAAGTTTGGCTGAAATAGATGATGGGCACCACCTTGCATATCCCAGACCCCTAAGACACCTAAACAGCTGTAGCCCACCACAAGTTACCCAATTTTGGAGACTGGACCCCTCAAGGATTTTATCTGTAGGTATAGTGAGCATTTTGAACCCACAGGTACTTCACAGAATTTAATAACAATAGGTTGTCATATTGAAAATTCTTTTTTTTTTTCCACAAAGTGTTGCTTTAGCTCCAAATTTTTCACGTTTACAAGAGGTAACACCAAAAAGTGGACCCCAGAGTTTGTGACCCACTTTTTTGTGAGTGGAGTCATACCCCACATGTAGACAAAAAGTTGTGTTTAGACAAATGGGAAGGCTCAGAAGGGAAGGTGCGATATTTGAATTTTGGAAAAGCTGAAATAGATTGTGGACACCATGTAGCATTTGCAGGGTCACCAGGGGGCCTACCCAGCAGAAACCCCCCACAAATAACCCCATTTTTGAAACTAGACCCCTCAAGGATTTTATCCCGGAGTAAAGTGAGCATTTGGAACCTACAGGTACTTCACAGAATTTGATAACAATAGGTTGTCATATTGAACATTTTCTTGTTTTCACACAAAATTTCTCACTTTTAGGGTGCACATGATATGGAGACACTGTGTCCTGTATGCAGTGTCTCCTCTCCTGCAGGGATATCGGAGATCTCCACGGAGGAATGCAGCCACTCGTGTCCACAATGGCTTTTCCCTGCATCTACCCACTGAGATCACCTCCAATTCTGCTGCAGTCAATCGGCGGCATGGTAAGCCGTCCTGCGGTTCAGATAATGTAGCAGAGAAAACAAGCACAGGATGAACAAGATTTCTGTAAATCCCAGCCACTGCGCTTGTACTGCACAATGCAATGGTTTAGACGTAGTGATAACATGCTGCGTCCAAACTGCTGCAAAAAAAGATTGTGTGAACATACTGTGAGGCACAGCCGGCATGGTCCCATGGCCGGGGTGCATCACATGGGTTGTCGGCTTAGCAACCTGTTCACATGAGGCGGTTATACTGTGAGTTAACAACTGAGAGTTAGTGCTGTAGTCCTGTCTGGTACACAGTGTGTTAATAGCTGAAGGAATCATGAGACCAATGAGCAGCTGAGAGAGCAATGTGTACTGATTGCATAGCAGCCCAGGTGGGTGTGGCAGTGTGGGTGTGGCAGCTCCGATAAGAGCTAGACAGGTGTCTGTGTGAGTCAGACTGCAGACCACAGACTAGAGATGCATGGGAATCAGAGCAGTCCTGAGCTCTGCGGTGTGAGGACGTGAAGGGAGCATGCCAGCTCCATACCGGTGGCCGGGAACGGGTTGTTATGGCTCCTAGAGTGGGGGGAAACCTTGGCGGATCCAGGATGACGCTGGTCCAGATTTGTGGCGAGACACGGCCAGAGGAAGCCCTTAGGGGATGTCTGGTGTACCCCAGTAACTCAGTTTGCTAGACCCAGTTTGATGCCCCGGTAAGCTAGCAGTTCACGTATGCAATGGTGGACTTAGTGCCATGTGCGATACCAAGTGGTGAGAGAGGACAATGGGGGTTCAGTTAGGTCTGTGGGAGAGACCCAGCCACTGTGGATGTTATATTGGAGGTGATCCGTCCCGTTGGGACGAGAGGGAGGCTTGGTCTGCTGCATGTGGGAGGCACCCATCCTTCAATGGTGTGTGTGAATGTGGCCAGAAGCAGGGGTTAGGAGGGCTCCTAGAGTGGGGAACCAAAGCTGATCCTGGATGGTGCGACTCAAACGTAGGATACAGCCGTCGACCTGGAGATATGCCTAGGTATGGAGGTTTGGTGGCGGCTGGTAGCACGAACTGTGGTGAGGAGGCCTTGGTGACGCATGGTTTACTAAGGTACTAAGGTTGGCCAATCCCTTTTATGGTCCCAGAGGAGCCGCAGTCCATGGGTGTAGTACGATGGGCTGTGAGCGTGTGTGAGGATGTATGTGATCCATGGATGTGTTATGATGGATCACATGCGGTGTGTAAGGTTCCAGTCAGGCTGCAGCCTGTGCTAGGGGTTAGCATTAAAGTGTTGTGCTGGGTAAAATAAAGCCAGGCGGCTGGTACCACCATTGGGACCCGTTGATAAGTGTGGATAACTATTTATTATGTAAATGTTATGTGTTGTGTATCATCAGGGCGTATGTAAAATTACCATGGGTGATGGATAAACAGGGCTTATGTAAAAGTACCCTGGGTGATCAAAGGAAAGCATGTGTATCGTGGGTGACTCATGATGGCTGATGATGAAAGGGCCATGCATGAGGTATCCATGAGGTAATAGGCGGTCGAATCCGCCATTGGGACTGACGGTTAGGTCAATAAGGTCCCGGTGATAGATTGTTAGGGTAAATGTAGGTGTTATATGTAATGTATTATGTTGTGATGTGCTATTCTACTGTAATGTATGTATTATGTGATGTGCTTATGATCAATGTTTAATGTGCTACCCGGGTTATGATATGTATGTGAGAAATAAACGGGTAGTCACTTGAAAAATTATAAGCACGTGTTGGTGTCATTATGCAGCAAGTGAGTTCCCCAGGGGCTACCTCACAATACCTTTAGGCTATGTGCCGACCAGAAAATAGTAGTGCAAATTTTGTTCTTCCAGAAATCCGCACATTTAGAAAAACTGCAGCAGAAAAATGACTGGGCTAGTGGTCCGTTTTTGCTGCATTTTTCATGTGGATTTTTCTGCGTTTTGTTGAGCAATGGTTTACTGTTGTGACTGTAAAGAATGCTAGGTTAGGCTGGGGGTAAAAAAGGGTTTCAAGATGTCATAATTTGACAAGGGCCTCTGCTGTATTTTTGGTCACCAATCCAGGTACAGCAGGCAGGTATGGGCTGCCACCCACCCCCAGCTGCCTAGTTTTACCTGGCTGATAATCAAAAATATAGGGAAACCCTTTTTTAAAAATTTTTTTATTAAATAATTAAAATAATAAAACGACATGGAGCTTTGCCATATTTTTCGTTTAGCCAGGTACAACTAGGCAGCTGGGGGTTGGAATTCTCAGCATAGGGAGGCCCAAGCTTTTTGCTTCCCCGCTGTGAATTGCAGCCCACAGCTACCCAAGAAAATGGCGCATTTATAGAAGAACCATTCTTTGGCACTCTTCCAACTGCTGTGTAGTGGTGGTAGACTGGGTAATAGAGAGGTTAATGCCAACTAGATATTGCTAGCTGGGACCAAGCCCAGAAATTAGTAACGTCAAGGTGTCAATCAGATACCTGACAATACTAACAAAATCAGTATGGACACAAATAAACACAACCAAAAAAAGAAGAGTGGGAAGATCTGAGATAGTCCAGTGGGAAGGTCCGTCGATGAATCTCAGTTTTATAGCATGTGGGGGCATCCCCCACATGCTGTAAGACCTGTCACCCTGTCAGGAGACTGGACTTAGATCACACAGAGGTCAACTGTGATCCATGATAATCTGCAGAGCAGTCACCATGAGATGACAGTTAACCCTTGTATGACCTGAGTAGGAGTCTGAACTGTGATCACCACAGTGAGGTCACCACAGTTCAGCACCATCAGCTCGCTCACACAGGGGTTAACTGTCATCTCATGGTGATTGCTCTGCAGATCATCATGGATCACAGTTAACCCCTGTGTGAGCTGTTGATGCTGAACTGTGGAGGTCACCACAGTTCAGCATCAACAGCTCTCACAGGGGTTAACTGATTCATTATGATCTGCCTAACAGTCACCATGAGATGACAGTTAACCCCTGTGTGACCTGAGGAGTCTGAACTATGGTAACCTCACTGAGGTGATCATAGTTTAGTGTATGCTGGAGGAGGAAGATGCCACGGGACCCGGTGGAAAGATCAGATGGCACAGGAGGACTGGAGGTGAGTAGGGGGACACTAGAGGGTGGGGGCGACAGATAAGCTGATGGCGGGTGGGCAGGAACGGACACAGATGGGTAGGGGCTCCAGATCAGAGGATGAGGGGGGGAAGAAACAGACGATGAGGAGGCAGGAATGGACAAAGGCAGGTGGGGTGAACAGATAGGATGATGAGGGGCGAGCGTGGGGAGGGATGGAGAGGACACCAGTGGTTTTTCCCGGCGCGATCTGTATCCCTGGCTTTTTTGACAGGGAGGGCAGGGGCGACTTTGGTGCTACAGGGGGTCTTTAGAGCCCCAGGGATATACATTTCACTCTCCTCTGACATGTTTGACCACGTCAGATGGGAGCAAAATAATTTTTTACCGGTCCTGTCATTTACAGCAACGTTACTGCAAGTACACGGTGATCACGTTAACGGTACTGGTAAAAACTGGCCTCATTTATATTCTCCAGGGTCTTAGCTACTCCTGGTAGCTGAAACCCCAGAGATTTTATGACACAAGGGGTGCTAAACGGCTTTTTCTGTTCTAACATCTCTAGACGTCGGAACAGAATAAGTACCCTTTTTTTTTGGACTTCTCTAGACGTTAGGCCGTCGTTATCGGGTTAAGACTGTGTATAGTTTGATCCATTATATGTGTGTTCACAGAAATAAAATAATTTTCACTGCATAATGGTTGTGTGAACTTTAAACTTTCTTCAAACATTTATACACTGCGGGTAGGTTTAAATCTCTATTTTGTACAGTTTTTCCAACACATAGTGCCTCCCGATTGCATTCACATACACTTAGGGGCTCTGTGTATGGAGTCTGCAAACTATTCTAGGAAAATCTGTGCTTCAGGAATTAAATGGCCCTCCTTCCTTCCCTCCTAAATCTCGCTGTGCGGCTAAAGAGTACTGTACAATGAAAGAATTGCGTAACCCTCACACACTGCAAGCAAAAAGAGAAATTTAATATGGTTTTAGTATGTTTTATTGAGACACAGTAGTCAGATATTACTTGTCATATCACAGTAACGTTTCGGCACTAACATAATGTGCCTTCTTCAGACAAAGATTTTATTTACAGTGTTGGCCAAAAGTATTGACACCCCTGCCCTTCTGTGAGATAATACTCAGTTTCTTCCTGAAAATGATTGCAATCACAAATTCTTTGGTATTATTATCTTCATTTAATTTGTCTTCAATGAAAAAAACACAAAAAGAATTGTCCTAAAGCCAAATTGGATCTAATTCCACACCAAACATAAAAAAGGGGGTGGACAAAAGTATTGGCACTGTTAGAAAAATCATGTGATGCTTCTCTAATTTGTGTAATTAACAGCACCTGTAACTTGCCTGTGGCACCTAGCAGGTGTTGGCAATAACTAAATCACACTTGCAGCCAGTTGTCATGGATTAAAGTTGACTCAACCTCTGTCCTGTGTCCTTGTGTGTACCACATTGAGCATGGAGAAAAGAAAGAAGACCAAAGAACTGTCTGGGGACTTGAGAAACCAAATTGTGAGGAAGCATGAGCAATCTCAAAGCTACAAGTCCATCTCCAAAGACCTGAATGTCCTTGTGTTTACCGTGCACAGTATCATCAAGAAGTTTAAAGCCCATGGCACTGTGGCTATCTTCCCTAGATGTGGACGGAAAAGAAAAATTGACGAGAGATTTCAATGCAAGATTGTGCGGATGGTGGATAAAGAACCTCGACTAACATCCAAACAAGTTCAAGCTGCCCTGAAGTCCGAGGGTACAACAGTGTCAGCCCGTACTATTCGTCGGCGTCTGAATGAAAAGGGACTGTATGGTAGGAGACCCAGGAAGACCCCACTTCTTACCCCGAGACATAAAAGAGCCAGGCTGGAGTTTGCCAAAACTTACCTGAGAAAGCCTAAAATGTTTTGGAAGAATGTTCTCTCTTTTTGGGCAAAGGCATCAACATGGAGTTTACAGGAGAAAAAAAAGAGGCATTCAAAGAAAAGAACACTGTCCCTACAGTGAAACATGGAGGAGGTTCCCTGATGTTTTGGGGTTGCTTTGCTGCCTCTGGCACTGGACTGCTTGACCGTGTGCATGGCATTATGAAGTCTGAAGACTACCAACAAATTTTGCAGCATAATGTAGGGCCCAGTGTGAGAAAGCTGGGTCTCCCTCAGAGGTCATGGGTCTTCCAGCAGGACAATGACCCAAAACACACTTCAAAAAGCACTAGAAAATGGTTTGAGAGAAAGCACTGGAGACTTCTAAGGTGGCCAGCAATGAGTCCAGACCTGAATCCCATAGAACACCTGCAGAGAGATCTAAAAATGGCAGTTTGGAGAAGGCACCCTTCAAATATCAGGGACCTGGAGCAGTTTGCCAAAGAAGAATGGTCTAAAATTCCAGCAGAGCATTATAAGAAACTCATTGATGGTTACCGGAAGCAGTTGATCACAATTATTTTGGCTAAAGGTTGGGCAACCAAGTATTAGGCTGAGGGTGCCAATACTTTTGTCCGGCCCATTTTTGGAGTTTTGTGTGAAATGATCAATGTTTTGCTTTTTGCTTCATTCTCTTTTGTGTTTCTTCATTTAAGGCAAATTAAATGAAGATCATAATACCGAAGAATTTGTGATTGCAATCATTTTCAGGAAGAAACTGAGTATTATCTGTCAGAATTGCAGGGGTGTCAATACTTTTGGCCAACACTGTATATACATAAAAGAACAAAATAAGAATATGATCATTCCACATTTCAATAAACATGCATAGAAGTCCATGTATACTCTATATGGTATCGTGTTAATGCACATTGATAACCACAAAATCAAACATTGTAAGCCCACTGATTACGTTAGATATACATATATATGTACAATCCAGGATATATCGAAAACGAAAGACATATACCTTTAGTATATAGAACCGGTGTAACCGGATTAGGATGTATCAGATATTTAGCTAATTTTGAATCAATATTACCTTGTTTCAGGTGTCCATCCACATGATCCGTTATGATATTACGGATCACTGGAGATGGATCTGTAGGAACTGGTTCATATGTATTCCAATCATCTAACTGGCCCAAAATCTCTTCTATATAGTATTTCCGGTCCAAGACCACAATTGTCCCACCTTTGTCCGCTGGTTCAGTGATTATTTGCTTATTCTCATCCAATTTGCGCACAGCTCTTATTTCTAATGTGGATAGATTGTTCCTATTGTGTAACTGGCCTCTCTCATTCCTAAGCATAATATCCTTTATGTCTCTAGTCACTAGTGACGTTAAAATCTCAATTGGGTGATAAATCATTGGGGGGACTAAAGAAGCTTGGAAGGTGAAGATTAAGTTCCTTCAAATGAAGTCTATGACTACTGGTGGGAGGAGGAACCATAGGGGTGTTGGTGTCATCCTTAAAATGTACCTTCAAGCGTAATGTCCTAAAAAAACATTTCAACTCTTTGTCAAGACCATGGCTGTTGAACGTAGGTGTAGGACAAAATAACAATCCTTTCTGCAATACTTCATTCTCAATAGGAGATAATAAGTAGGAGGAGATATTTACCACCAAGTTGGTCCCACTACTTGGGAGCGAAGCTGCATCGGATGTCGCCCTCCCCCTTGACCTCTTCCCCCACCTCGTCTTCCTCGGTACGGACGTCGTGGTCCTAAAAAACGAGGATACTGGGAATATGGATAAAAAAAGTCCAGATTCGCTCTCCAGGCTGCTTCCTGAGCCATAAGGATCTTGTCGTGGATAGTACCATCCCGGTTGCTCCGGATTGCGCCATCTGTAAACTCTCCCTTCCGAGTAATCTTCCTGATCTCTCAAGAACTTTTTCTTCCGTTCCTGGACAGTCTTTC
The DNA here is from genome assembly GCA_033576535.1 of Allobates femoralis. NCBI lineage: Eukaryota > Metazoa > Chordata > Amphibia > Anura > Aromobatidae > Allobates > Allobates femoralis. The sequence goes on along the minus strand of JARQOC010000002.1, from coordinate 286,891,694 downwards.
TGAAATACAAAATTATTTTATTGGTTTTACTCTTGATACTGTTGAATTCAGATACTGGAAAAGACTCCATCAGCTGTTCCTCAGAGGTCTTTATCATATCTTTCAATGTTTCTAGTTCGGTTTGTAGAAAATCAATTGTTAAAGTGATCAAATCTGAGGAACACTTATTAAAGATACTTTTGTACCTATCACAATATTCCTGATTATCAGCAAAAAGTGTAGGTCGCAGACCCACACGTAGGCCCGTTGGGATTCTTTTCATGATACTCGACCAATGTTACTAAGTGTAAATCAAGTGCAGTCTGTCTGCGTAGTAATTTTTCAAACTCCTTATGGTGGGTTTACACGTCCCGATATCGGCGTCCAACTCTGACCAAAAGTCACGTGGTTCGTGCGTTGGACCCGATATCGTTCGTGCATTGTATGGTGTAAATGACCAATACGATGCACGAACGATGTCAAACCGATATCGGGGATCTAATTAGCGTGCTATTCAGCGGCCCGATATATGATGCAGGTTGGAGCCGGATCGTGCTGTGTGACAGCCGCCCAACTACGATGTGCAGTACAACGTCCCCCATTCACTCCCATGTTAAATGGTCGTTCCTGGGTCGGCCGTAAAAGGGGGGCGTACACATCGTAGAGACATTGTATCCCGATATCGCTCAGTGTAAACCTCCGATGCGATTCTTTGAAATCCGGCCAGAAAAAGCGCACTCCCGCGCCGTCGGATTCAATATCGGACCGACGTTGGAGCGTGTAAACCCACCATTACTCTGATTATCCTCAACTGTTGTAAGGAACTGGTTAGAAGACGTGTTTTCTCGGCCTACAATGGCTGTTGTTTCGTTGCCATCATAAGAAAAAGTTGAATAAGACATCTATACAGTCATATGAAAAAGTTTGGGCAACCCTCTTAAGGGGGGTTTACACGTTGCGATATCGGCGTCCAATTTCAATGAAAAGTCACGTGGTTCGATCGTTGGAGCCGATATCGTTCCTGCGTTGTATGGTGTGAACGTCCAATACGATGCAGGAACGATGTCAATGCGATATCGGGGATTGAATGAGCGTGCTATTCAATGCTCCGATATTGAATGGAGATTGGAGCCGGATCGTGCTGTGTGACAGCCCAACTACGATGTGGAGTTCAATGTCACCCATTCACTCCCATGTTAAATGGTCGTTCCTGGGTTGGGGGGCGTAGACATCGTACGGACGTTGGATTCCTAAATCGCAACGTGTAAACCTCCGATGTGATGCGGGAGAAACGTGCACTAAATGCACGCTCCCGCGCCATTGAATTGCGATATCGCAACGATATTGAAACATGTAAACCCACCCTTAATCTTAGGGGCCCTTAACACTTGCGTTTTTTTCCTGATTTGGAAGATCAGGAAAACAATTTTCTTACAGGATTCATTTTTTTGCCCATTCACTTTAATGATTTCAGGAGAAAACATGAAGAAACAAGATTCTACCTGACAAAATTAAAGTGAATGTGCAAAATACAGTAATGGTGGGGTTACACGTCCCGATATCGCGGCGATATCGGAGGAAACGGCGCGGGAGCGCGCATTTTTTCAGCCCTTTTCCCGATATCGCATCGGCGGTTTACACGCTGCGATATCGGGAAACAACGTCCCTCCGATGTCTACGCCCACCAACCCAGTAACGACCATTTAACATGGGAGTTAATGGGTAGCGTCGGCGTACAGATTAGAGTTGGGCTGTCACACGCTGCGATGCTGCTACAACGGCCATGCGATATCGGGGAGTTGAATAGCTCTGCTATTCAACTCCGATATCGTTTTGGCATCGTTCCAGCATCGCATTGTACGCTCAGACCGTACAACGCGCACACGATATCGGGTCCAACTCGCAACCCACGTGACTTTTTGTCGGAGTTGGGTCGGAGTTGGACGCCGATATCGCGGCGTGTAAACCCACCATCAGAATCGGGTTTTACCTGATCTTCCAAAACAGGAAAAAACCGCAAGTGTGATAGGCCCCTTACTCATTTTTTTTTTGTTTAAAATTAGGTTTTTGCAACAGCTATTTCAGTGTGATATATGTAATAACTGATGGACACAGTAATATTTCAAGATTGAAATGAGGTTTATTGCACTAACCAAAAATGTGAAATATGCATTATTTCAAAATATGACAGGTGCAAAAGTATGGGCACCCTTCTGATTTTCATGATTTGAATACTCCTAACTACTTTTTACTGACTTATTGAAGCATTAAATTGGTTTGGTAACCTCATTGAGCTTTGTACTTTATAGCCTGGTGTATCCAATCATGAGAAAAGCTATTTCAGGTGTCCACTTGCAAGTTGTTCTCCTAGTTGCATCTTCTCTGAGGAGTGACATCATGGGCATCTCAAAACAACTCTCAAATGATCTGAAAAAAAAGATTGTTCAACATAGTTGTTCAGGGGAAGGATACAAAACGTTGTCTCAGAGATTTAACCTGTCAGTTTCCACTGTGAGGAACATACCGGTAGTAAGGAAATGGAAGACCACAGGGACAGTTCTTGTAAAGGCCAGAAGTGGCAGGCCAACAAAAATATCAGAAAGGCAGAGAAGAAGAATGGTGAGAACAGTCAAGAACAATCCACAGACCACCTCCAAAGACCTGCAGCATCATCTTGCTGCAGATGGTGTCGCTGTACATCGGTCAACAATACAGCGAACACTGCACAAGGAGAAGCTGTATGGGAGAGTGATGCGAAAGAAGCCGTTTCTGCATGCACGCCACAAACAGTCGCCTGAGGTATGCAAAAGCACATTTGGACAAGCCAGTTTCATTTTGGAAGAAGGTCCTGTGGACTGATGAAACAAAGATTGAGTTGTTTGGTCATAAAACAAGGCATTATGCATGGCGCCACAAAAACACAGCATTCCAAGAAAAACACTTGCTACCTACTGTCAAATTAGGGGGAGGGTCCATCATGCTTTGGGGCTGTGTGGCCAATGACGGCACCGGGAATCTTGTTAAAGTTGAGGGTCGCATGGATACCACTCAGTATCAGCAGATTCTTGAGAATAATATTCAAGAGTCAGTGTCAAGGGGCATGGCCTGGCAGGCAATGGAGCAGGCTGTGTAAGTCAGGAGCTCCGGGCAACACAGGCACCAAAGCGGCAATAACTTGCAAACCGCTGCTACTCGGACTCCCAGGGTGACTGTCATAACTTCCTGGACTGGTGGGGCATAAATGGGTAAGACCAGAACCCTGCAGAAAGCATTGCCAAAGAGAGTTTTGGACTATTTTCTCTCCAGTGGCTCTGCTTCTTCCTCCCTCTCTGTAATGGCGCCCCCCTTCCCCCGCTCACAGCGTTCTGCACGCCGCGCCACTGCCTTGCCGGGAATCACAGAGACTTCAGATTACATGGAGGCTCCCCTTACTAGGAATGCTATGGAGGACATGCTGGCGGGTCTCAGGGCGTCTCTGCAGCAGGATATGCGCTCAATGGTAGCTGAGCTCCGTGGGGAGGTGACAGAAATTGGCACCCGAGTTGACAAGCTGGAGACTAAGATGGCGGAGTTAGTGCGGTCTCACAATGAGCTTCAGGACTCACACGACCGGCTCAATGAAAGGACTGACAGGATCTCAGCTAAAACACTCAACCTGGAGAACCGCTCCCGCCGCAATAACTTGTGGATCCGCGGCATTCCTGAACAGGTGGCAGCCGCTGATCTCAGACCCTTCCTCCAGGGCTTCCTCATGTCAGTTCTACCTAAAACAACTAAAGAGGTCCTGGTGATTGACTGTATACATCGGTCATCATCTGTGAGAGCAGAGGCCCCAAGAGATGTCATCACCAGAGTACATTATTTTGAAATCAAAGAAGACTTTCTCCGAGCTATGAGGCAGAAACCGGAGCTTCCAGACCAATACTCCTCTCTGGAAGTCATCCCTGACCTTTCTCCAGGCACTTTGGCCCTGAGACGTGCATTTCAGCCCTACACCAAGGTCCTCAGGGATAACAACATTGAATACAGATGGGGATTCCCCACCAAACTCCTCATCCGCCAGAATGGAGCCATTGTTCCTTGCCTGATTCCTCCACAAGCTGAAAAGCATTTGATCCAATGGGGATTGCTTCCGTCCAGCTCTGATGCACCTGCCTCTGCTTCGGGATCCTCTGCCAGACCTGCAGCTGCACCTGGGAGCCGAATTGATCCGAAATGGAACACAGTATGAACTCCTGCGTTGCAGGGCCTTATCCCTGCTTTTCTGTGCCTTTAATGCCCTTCCTGGATCTGACTCTCTTCTCTCGGTTTTCATCAATCTCTTTCTATTTTCTCCCTTCTGATTTCCCTCTCAGATTTATTTCCCGCTCTTCCCTCTGATTCTTTTCTGCCTCTACACTCTTCTTCTCCATACTCTCTGCCTGTCTTTCCTTCTCCGGGAACCTTTTCCCCTTTGAGTGTGTTTTTGCACTCCTCTGCGGGTATTTACCTGCAGCTTTCATGTTGTTTGTAGTTATGATGACCCTTCTCCCTGTCCTATCCCTTCCCCCTTTCCCTCCTCTCCCTTTCCTCTCTGACTCCTTTCTCAGTCTCATGACCACAGTTTGCTGTACACGGTTTATTACGCTGCAGTTTACCACGGAGCATGATTCCTGTCTTCCTTTCAAGGACCCTCCATGACTTTATTAGCAATATCTATAAACGTTAACAGTTTAAACTCACCGGGCAAAAGGTGAATGGTATGGCACCAACTTAAAATGTCTCGTGCGGACTTGATTTTTCTACAAGAGACACACCTGTTAGATAAGGATACCCACAGGATGATGTCTCCTGACTACCCCCACCAATACTTCGCTTCTGCCTCCTGCAAAAAGGCAGGTGTCACCATTCTAATACACAAGGATGTTTGTATCTCATATGTAGATTCTGTGGTAGATGCTGAGGGACGGTATGTTATTGTGCGGGGTATGTTAAACAATTTTGCATATTCCCTGGCGTCAGTATATGGTCCTAATAAGAACCAACATGCCTTTTTTTAAAAATTCTTTCCAGTTATGGTGCTCAACTGCAGGGGGTGCCGCATAGTGGCAGGAGACTCCAATGCTCCAATGATTAAGCAACTGGACTGTTCCAACCCTACATGTTTCAGAGGTGATCTGGACTCACTAGTAGCTCAGTATAACTACCATGACATTTGGAGGTATTTGCATTCGACGGAGAGGGATTATACTTTTATGTCCCCCCGATTCGGATCCTTGAGCAGGCTCAACTACTTCCTTGTGGATGACTCCCTTCTTAATCACTGTGAGATGGCGAGTATTGACTCGATCACCTGGTCGGATCATGCACAAATTTCTTTGGAATTAGTCGACCCTGCCTCGATTAGACCTCCAGCTTTATGGAAAATAAATGACTATCTCCTAACCTCTTCTGATAACATTGACTATCTCACCTCCCAACTCACCAGTTATTTTGAGCTTAATGATGACCAGATCACATCCCTTGATATTTTATGATATGCTCACAAGGCAGTCATGCGAGGCTTACTAATCAAACTTTCTGCTCAGACCAAGCGTAAACGTGCCCTTGCAATTTCTTTCTTGTTATCCAGAATTAGACAGTTTGAAGCACTGCTTAAATTCGCAGCCTCTGAGGACACGCATAAACAATTGACCGCGGCAAGGCATGATTTGAGAAACCTGCTTTTGATTAAAGCTGAGGGTGACCTAAAGAAAGCCAAGGCCAGGTTTTACGGTTTGGGAGACCGGGCAGGTTCCCTGTTAGCTAGGCGGATTAAGAAGAGGGAGGCACGTTCCCGCATCCCCTTACTAATTGGTCCGAATAACTCCCAGGTACGCAACCCCATTCTAATTGCTGAAGAATTTAAGACTTTTTACACCAAATTGTATAACTTGAAAGACTCTGCGGATGACCCTCATTGGGGGTATTTAGATCAAGTTTTGCAAAAGTTTGGTATCCAGGGGTCGTTCCGCAAAGCCATCCTTGCCCTTTACTCTTCTCCCTGTGCGACGGTGAGAGCTTCTGGCTTCGTTTCATCTAGATTCAACATAACTAATGGAACGCGCCAGAGTTGTCCTTTGTCCCCTCTGATATTTTCCCTAATAATGGAACCACTGGCTGCCATGGTTAGAAGGCACCCTGGTATCAAGGGGATAACGGTGGGTCCCCTTGAGCATAAAATAGGGTTATATGCGGATGATGTGGTATTTTATTGCACGGACTTGCAGACCTCCCACACGGCTATAGCGGAGATCCTAAGGGACTTTTCTCTAGCTTCATACTACAAATTGAATTTATCCAAATCCTCCATCTTTACGGTGAATGTTCCCCTATCTCAACAAATCGATCTACAGCGGCTATACCCATTTAAATGGTCTAAAAGTGGTTTTGCGTACCTGGGAATACAGATTACCAAACTCTCCTCCATTGTGAAGAAAAATTGGGACAAATTGCAATCTGAGGTGTCTCAGGAGCTTCAGAGGCAATCACTCCTGCCTTTGAGCTGGATAGCTCGGATTCAAATAATTAAAATGTCAGTGTTACCAAAGATTCTTTATCTTTTATGCTGCCTCCCTCTTCGTGTCCCTCGGGCACGTTTAAATTCAATGCAGGCTGTATTGGGCTGTTTTATATGGTCTGGCAGGCCTGCTAGGGTTGCCAGAAAAATTTTATTCCTTCCTTATGCAAATGGAGGGATGGGGCTCCCAGATATTGTGTCCTACTACAGGGCCTCCATACTTGAGCCCTCCAGGGCCTGGTGGTCTGGCTCGGAGTCGTCGAGGTGGATGCAGATAGAGTCCCAGTGTGCTCCTGCCCAACCTTTGAGGCTTTTACTGGAGGCTAACCTCCTGCAGCATAGTCCCCTTCCCTTGGGCTTGGAAACAATTCGAGTGCTGTTGGAGATGTGGTCCCAGATTGGTAGGACCCACCTCCCCTTCTTATATCGCTATATTATGCTTTCAGCGGTTGAGCTTTTGGTACTTGACCTCTCGATCTGAGCCATGGGGAAGGAGGAGCCGTATTCATTACCGGCGTCCTGGATGAATCCTCTCACCTACTCCCATTCTCAGAACTATCCCTCAGACTATGCTTTCCTAAGACGTTCTTTTTTCGTTATCTACAACTGCGTCACTTCTGGAACTCTATTTCCTGGCCTATCATAGATTTTGTCTCTATTTGCCTACCTCTGCAAAACTTTCTCAAATCAGAAGCCTCTGCATGCCATGGTGTCTCAATTTTTTATAAGGCGTTGATCAGCCCTGTCAGTTCTGTTAAATTGCCATATATGCATAGATGGGAGGATTACCTTGGTTTCAGCTCAACCTTGGAGGAGTGGTATGCTGCGGCTACCCACGCCTCCAGGTACTCTGCATGTATTAACGATGTTGAGCAGTCAAAAAAAATTCATCTAAACTGGTACCTTACTCCCCAGAAGATAGCATCTTTTGATAAAACTAATACTTCTGTATCCCACTTGTGTTGGAAGGGATGCCAGCTGGTAGGCACCGCTCAGCACTTATGGTGGGCTTGACCTGGTGTTCGGCTCTTCTGGGGGGAGGTGGAGCGTCTAATTGTCGAACTGGTGGGCGTCCAGATTGAATTCTCCCACAAATGGCCCTACTTGGTATGGCCTTGGAGGATATTCCCTCCCTTTTGAGACCAATAGTCACAAATGTTATAGTAGCGGCGCGTCAGTGTATTGCCGCGCATTGGAAGACTTCTGATCTCCCCAACAGAATTACTTCGCCTAAACACCCATCTACAGCACGAACTTACCCTCTCCCATAGCATTGGAAGGACCTGTCTTGTTCCTTATCTATGTTCTTATGTGTATATGACTCTTTGAAATTTTCAATAAATACTTATTGGTTTAGAAAAAAAAAAAAAAAAGAATCAGTGTCAAAGTTGAAGTTACGCCGGGGATGAATCTTTCAGCAAGACAATGATCCAAAACTCCGCTCCAAATCTGCTCAGACATTCATGCAGAGGAACAATTAGAATGTTCTGGAATGGCCATCCCAGTCCCCAGATCTGAATATCATTGAACATCTGTGGGATGTTTTGAAGCGGGCTGTCCATGCTCGGCGACCATCAAACTTAACTGAACTGGAATTGTTTTGTAAAGAGGAATGGTCAAAAATATCTTCATCCAGGATCCAGGAACTCATTAACAGCTACAGGAAGCGACTAGAGGCTGTTATTTTTGCAAAACGTGGATCTACTAAATATTAATGTCACTTTTCTGTTGAGGTGCCCATACTTTTGCACCTGTCATATTTTGAAATAATGCATATTTCACATTTTTGGTTAGTGCAATAAACCTCATTTCAATCCTGAAATATTACTGTGTCCATCAGTTATTACATATATTACACTGAAATAGCTGTTGCAAAAAAACAATTTTAAACAAAAAAAAAATGAGGAAGATTAACAGGGGTGCCCAAACTTTTTCATATGACTGTAGTTATTTATTTATTTTTTTTTTTGTTCCAATAATTTTTATTGAGGTTATGCAAAGCAAATACAATGACTTAAACATAGACAAGAATACATAAACAAGAAAACAAAACAGCCAAGGGAAGTAGAGGGGGAGGGGGGGGAGGTTTGGATGAGACAAGGACCACCAGGGACCTAAACGCAGATACCACATACATTGTGAACAAAGACAGAAATAGCTACATGAATAACTCTGTGAACGGCCAGCATTAAAAGTCGAAGTCTCACACAATCGGAACTGCAGACGGGTGGGCCGCCCATCGTGCCCAGTCGTCTATCACCCTGTTTCTGGTGGCATTATCTAAAGCTAGGTGGTATTCATTGTGGAATATTACATTCAGACGATCAGTGACCTCTGCAATAGAAGGGGGGGCGTCCGCCCTCCATTTAGCTGCGATGCTCAACCCTGCAGCAGTTAAAACATTAGAAATCAGCGTTCTGGAGTCCCTGGGAAAGAGATCGATCCCTACATGTAAGATTGCCAGCTGCGGCGACACCTGGACACGCATGTCGGTTACCGACCCCATCAAGCCAGAGATGACTGCCCAAAAGGGGGCCAGTCTGGGGCAGGACCACCACATGTGGGCCAGTGTACCTCTTTCTCCACAGCCCCTCCAGCATAGAGGGGATCGATCCTGGGAGAAGCGCGCCAGGGTCACCAGAGGGTAATACCACCTCATATGAATTTTCTTCAGGATTTCCAGGTGATTAACACACTTGAAGCTGCCTGTAAGACCCTCAGTCCCCTATACCAGTCTTCCTCTGGGGCCGTGAACCCCAGGTCTTCCTCCCATCTCCTCATGTAGCTTGGTTTATTGGGGAACAAGGCTGCAGTCAAATGTCTATACACTCCCTACAAAGCTTTTTGTTTAGTGGAGGAAAAAAGGAACTTTTGAAAATGGGAGACCTCAGGGGGAGGGCGGGCCCCCCACGTCCCCCCAAGAGAGCTAAAGAAATGTGAGATCTGCGCATATTGGTAAAAAGTCCTCTATATACCCGGAATTCTCGCACAAAGGCTCGAAAAGGGGCTGAGACAACCCGACTCAAGGAGGTCCGCACAGTTGCGGATCCCCGCCCGCGTACAAGGACCAATGTTCAGGAAGGGGATATGAAAAGGCAAAGCCCTAATGTCTGTATCCTTAGGGGATAATGAGATCTGCTTCCCACCAGGTTCGCAAGAGTGAGACCATCGTGGGGAGCTGCAGGGACACTCTCGTAGGGGCCAAGCACTCCGCCTCCAAAAGATGGCGCAGAGAACCAGTCCCAAGGAGAGCAGACTCGAGACCCACCCAGCCCCCAGTGCCCCTCGCCATCCACTAAAGCTTGGCCTCTTGAAGCAGTGTAGCTCTGTAGTACGCTGACAAATTAGGAACTCCCATTCCCCCTTGACTGTAAGGCAGATACATGATATTCCCCGATACTCTGGCTCTTCGGCCTGCCCAGATGTATGCATGCACGGCTCGTTGCAAGCGCGTTAGTAGGTTGGAGGGAATAGACAGAGGCAGATTGCGAAAGAGATATAGAACTTTTGGGAGGAGGAACATTTTAAAAGCATGAATGCCCGCCACCCACGACAGGGCTGGCAGGGGGTGAGTGTTTGTTTCTCTGCGCAGGGAGGCCAGGAGAGCATCCACATTAACTGACACTATCCGGTGAGTGTTTGTTAGGGTGATCCCGAGGTACGGAACACCCTCCTCCCTCCAAACGAAGGGAAACTTCTGACACAGTCTGGCAGCAAGCGGGCCCGGGACACACCGATGGGGAAAATCAACGATTTAGTCGCGTTCAATTTATAATATGATAATTTGGTGAACAGGGCCAGGGCGTCCATCACCGCCGACAGGGAGGTCTCTAAATCAGTGCAAGCTATAATAATATCATCGGCGTAGAGCCCAATTTTATGGGATATCTCACCGACGGAAAACCCAGTTATAGCCGGGTGTGATCTAATAGATTCCGCCAGCGGTTCGATTATCAAGGAAAAGATAATAGGAGACAGGGGACAACCCTGGTGGGTACTGTTGGTCAGAGAAAAGGCCGAGGAGAGAAATCCGGAGGAGAGCACTCTGGCGTTCGGGTTGGAGTACAAGGCCAAAATGGCCGAGAGAACAGGGCCCCGAAACCCAAATTTCTCTAGGACAGAGGTCAGGTAACCCCAGTGCACCCTATCAAACGCCTTTTCAGCGTCAAGTGACAGGAGGGCACTGGGGATCCCAGCCCCTTCAGCCACACTAATCAAATCAATAAAGCGCCTCGTGCCGTCCTTCGTCTGCCTCCCGGTCACAAAGCCCACCTGATCCACATGCAGCAGCGACGGGGTGACTCTCTGGAGTCGGCATGCCAGGAGTTTTAAAAAGACCTTCACGTCGCAGTTGAGCAGTGAAATCGGACAGTAGCTACCAGGGTCGTCCGGGGGTTTCCCCTGCTTTGGAATAGTGACAATAGTCGCCGCGAGGGCACAGGGGGAGATAGTACCCGCTCCCTGCCAGAATTTGCACGCCCTCGTGAGGAAGGGAGCCAACAAGCGGGCAAATGTACGGTAATAATCGCTGGGGAGACCGTCTGGGCCCTGGGCGGAGTGGCGTTTAGTGGAAGAGATAACCCATAAGATTTCAGCGTCCATTATAGGGGAGTTCAGGTCGTCCAGTTGCTCCGGCGACAAGCGAGGAAGCCGTAAGTCGTCCAGGAACCTCTGGAAGTCCTCCGGGGTCGGGGCCGGTGCCGAAGGGTCATCTTTAATGTTATAGAGTTGAGAGTAGTAGTGTGCGAAAGCATCTGCGATCTCGATGGGGTTAGAGCGAAGCACACCGGAGTGGTCTTTCAAGGCCGAGATAGAGGATATAAGCTCCCTTTTCTTAATATGCTTGGCCAGAAGGGCCCCAGCCCGATCTCCTGCGGAGTAGAAGGACAGCTTGGACCTGTGGAGGCATTTCTCATGCTGCGACAGCAGAAATGCCCGCAACTGTGTCCTAACAGCATATAACTGCTGACTCACTCAGCCATGCCATCCCAGGTGATTTTGTGGACTCAGCAGCGTGGACTGTGGCACACCTTGCTTCCCATATTTTCTGGCAGTTTTTCCACTTTGGAGTGGTCGGTGGAGGTCCTGTAGCAGCTGATACTGTGTTATGCTTTTAAACCAGTTGTGGGTCGCACAACTGGAATAGGTGAGTGGAACGGCTTGACACCACTCACTTCTGAGTGTCACTAGTGATAGGGCACTATTGCGCCTCTTGTTCCCCCACCCTGTTTTGTATTGAACACAATAAATTGTAACACGAAAAACAGTGGCACTCTGCTAAGACATATAATAGAAAATTAGAGCAATATTTCAGCTAAGATAAAAAGGTGAAAAATGAGATGCACAGATTTATAAATATGGCCACTTTGATAAACCGCCCAGTAGCCACGTTGAGCAGTGTCTCTTGTACTGCGTCCCTAAAGCTCAGTCATAGCCTCTATCTGATTGAAATCCTACCAAGGACAACATCTGCAAGGAGTTTGTATGTTCTCCCCATGTTTGCTTAGGTTTCCTCTGGGCACTCTGGTTTCCTCCCGCATTGTAAAGACATACTGATAGGATGTTTAGATTGTGAGCCTCAATGGGGACAGCATTACTGATTTATGTAAAGTGCTATGGAATTAATAGCGCTATATAAATCAGGGGTCTCAAACTCCAGGCCTCGAGGGCAGCACACAGTCCAGGTTTTCAGGATTGCCAAAGCATTTGACAGTTGGTAATCAAGTGACCAACTGTCAAACTCCAAGGAAATCCTGAAAACCTGCACTGTGTGCGGCCCTCGAGGCCTGGAGTTTGAGACCCCTAATATAAATGAATAAATATTATATTATTATATTTTATTATTAAAACCTCCCATTTAATGAGTGAGCTGAAACCTGCTAACTGAGAACAAGAGCACCACGGGTCTCACATGTTCGGTATTGCACCTGTGCACACTGACAGGACTGATTGCTGCTATTTTTTTTTTAAATTTTGTTATGGAATCACAACTTTCCCCACCCTTATTTGGCCGTAATACTGTTGTTCTCTGGTAGCAGGTTTCAGCCTGCTCATTAAATTAAATATTAACAAGAATTAATTAAGATATAGAAACTGAAAATAAGGAGAACCCCAAAAAGGAGGGTAGAAGATGCAGGACGGTCTTGTGTAATTACTATTAGTCATCTAACTACAAGCTTTTTGTGATGAACTTGTTTTGTATATTGTTGTGCACTAGAATTAATAAATTCTTAATAATTAATTATTGTTTAAAACCACTCTGTTCTCCTTCATTTAGGGTATCCATTTAATCAGCATCACAGTGCCATTATGTTTATGGCTTTTCTTACTGAAAGGAGCTCTTTAACTCCCTAACGACCGATGATGTACAGGGTGTGGCCATTTATAAGGATCCACCTAAATAAAATGAGATTTGTTGGTGATATCAACTTCCTGTTTGTGCCACATTAGTATATGGGAGGGGAAAACATTTCCAGATGGGTGGTGACCATGGTGGCCATTTCGAAGTCAGCCATTTTGGATCCAACTGTATTTTTTTCAATGGGAAGAGGGTCATATGACACATCAAACTTACTCAGAATTTTATAAGAAAAACAATGGTGTGCTTGGTTTAACGTTACTTTATTCTTTCATGAATTATTTACAAGTTTATGACCACTTTGAACAAATTTTATAAGTGCTGCCCATTGTGTTGGATTGTCAATGAAACCCTCTTCTCCCACTCTTGACACACTGATAGCAACTGCACAGAAGAAATACTAGCACAGGCTTCCAGTGTTCGTTGTTTCAGATGCTGCACATCTCGTATCTTCACAGTATAGAGAATTGCCTACAGATGAGGGATGAGGCATGAGGCAAACTTTTTTGTGAATGGTGAAGTTAACAAACAAAACCACCGCTATTGGTCTGACACTAACCCACAGTGGATAGATCCCTCCAAGACTGTTGGAACCCAAAAATTGATGGTATCGTGTGGTAAATGGAGTACAAAGATAGTGGGGCCATTCTTTATCAATGGAAACCTTAATGCCACTGGATATCTGAAATTGCTACATGATTCAGATATCCAGTGACATTGAGTGACTACTGGAGCGGCCACCTCACCACTCCTGGATCTGCCACAACCCCCAACCTATAGTCTCCTCCCCATTATTCTATAAAATGTAAGCTCATGAGGGCAGGGCCCTCACCCTTCTGTACCAGTCTGTCATTGTTAGTTTGTTCTTTGTAACCTACATCTTTATTTTGTATGAAACCCCTCTCATGTACAGTACCATGGAATTAATGGTGCTATATAAATAAATACCAAAAATAATAATAACAAGTCAAAACCAAACAGTTATTAAATATTTAAAAAAGAAAAAAAATAAAACTTCAAATCACCCCTCTTTTTCCCCATTGAAAATTTAAATAATAAAAAAATATACATATTTGAAATCGCTGCATTTACAAATGTCCGCGCTATCAAAATATAGAATAAATAATTCTGTTTGGTAAACAACATAACAAGAAGATAATTAAAAACAACACGATTGTGTTTTTTTGTCTGTAGCAACTACAGAAAAAAATATAATAGCAAACTATCAAAACATCGTATTTACCCCAAAATACTACCAATGAAAACCATCTGTTCAGGGCAGGAAAAATAAGTCATCACACAGACCCTGGACCTCAAAAATTTAGAACACTATGACTCTTGGAAAATCATAACACAAGCAACTAAAAATCTTCAAAATCATATTGACTGGTCAGTTTTATTGAAAAATTAACGTAAATAAAATCAAATAAAAAAAACGATTGCAGAATTTCACTTTTTTTTTCTATTTGGCCACACTTGGAATTTTTTTCCTCATTACCACTACAACTACTATATAATCTCCTAATCGTATCTGTCTGACGCCGAAATCGCGCGCTAGCGCCCATTGTAGGGATGGGCGAATCTACTCGCTAGGACTCGTTACTCGGCGAGTAGTAAGGGACTCGCAGGACTCGGTACTCTGCGAGTTTCCCAGTGATTACTCGCACGAGTCCAATGCAAATCAATATCAATCCTAGTTTTGTCAGAAACGCTGACAAAACTAGGATTGCCATTATTTGCATTAGACTCGGCTACTGTGCCAGTGATAGCAGGGAAACTCGCAAAGTAAGGCTGCCTTCACACTTGCAGATGCATCTGCAGCGTTTTGCAGATGCATCTGCAAGTATCAGCGTGCAGACCGCGGCCCCTATGTTTATAATGGGGCGCACCGCGGTCTGAAAGCACTCATTCATTCCTATATGTGAACCGTCCGCAGGCGAATGCCTGCTTACAGATCACACACTCCCGCCCGCACCATGGACGCGAGATGTCGCGTCCATGGTGCGGGCGGGAGTGTGTGATCTGTAAGCAGGCATCCGCCTGCGGACGGTTCACATATAGGAATGAATGAGTGCTTTCAGACCGCGGTGCGCCCCATTATAAACATAGGGGCCGCGGTCTGCACGCTGATACTTGCAGATGCATCTGCAAAACGCTGCAGATGCATCTGCAAGTGTGAAGCCAGCCTCACTGCTGTTTCTTTGCGAGCCGAGTCCAGCTGTCTTCTCTGTGCAGCTCCAGGGTCCTAGAGCCCGCCTGCTGCCTGATGTAGCAGTGCTGAGATTGTTCTCAGTCTGCTCATTCCCTGTGCATAGACATCTATATTTATGCACAGGGGATGTAGCAGAGAGGACATCGCGTTTTGGACTGCGTCGGACGGAAGAGGATTTTTTTAATTAAAGATGGAGTCCCTAATGGCTTTTTTTTTTTATTTCAAATAAAAAATTTTCTCTGTGTTGTGTTTTTTTAACCCTTTATTGGAGATTCTTAGTGGCTGGGTCAAACGTGGCCTGACATTAAGAATCTCGGGCTTAATACCAGCTTGTATAACAAAGCTGGTATTAACCCCTTTATTACCCAGCGTGCCACCGCCACCAGGGCCGCTGGAAGAGCGGGGTTCAGCACCAGAGGATGGCGCTTCAATGAACGCGCCATCTTCTGGGGCGGCTGCGGGCTGCAATTTGCAGCGGGGGGTGCCCAGAAAGCTTGGGCCTCCCTGCGCTGCGGATTCCAGCCCCCAGCTGCTTAGCTGTACCTGGCTAGACATAGAAATTGCTCGGAGCCCCACGCATTTTTTTTTTATTATTTAATGAATTTCAGAGTCAGAGGCTCAGAGTCAGAATCTCGGAGTCGGAGTCTCCTCAGAGTCGGAGTCTCAGAGTCGGAGTCGCCTCAGAGTCGGAGTCACCTCGGAGTCTGAGTCGTCTCGGAGTCGGAGTCGTCTCGGAGTCGGAGTCGTCTCGGAGTCGAGTCGGAGTCGGAGTCGTCTCGGAGTCGGAGTCGTCTCGGAGTCGGAGTCGTCTCGGAGTCGGAGTCGTCTCGGAGTCGTCTCGGAGTCGGAGTCGTCTCGGAGTCGAGTCGGAGTCGGAATCGTCTCGGAGTCGTCTCGGAGTCGGAGTTGTCTCGGAGTCGTCTCGGAGTCGGAGTCGTCTCGGAGTCGGAGTCGTCTCGGAGTCGGAGTCGTCTCGGAGTCGGAGTCGTCTCGGAGTCGGAGTCGGAGTCGTCTCGGAGTCGGAGTCGTCTCGGAGTCGGAGTCGGAGTCGTCTCGGAGTCGGAGTCGTCTCGGAGTCGTCTCGGAGTCGGAGTCGTCTTGGAGTCGGAGTCATCTCGGAGTCGGAGTCGGAGTCGTCTCGGAGTCGGAGTCGTCTCGGAGTCGAGTCGGAGTCGTCTCGGAGTCGGAGTCGTCTCGGAGTCGGAGTCAAAAAAATGCGTGGGGCTCCGCGCAATTTCTATGTCTAGCCAGGTACAGCTAAGCAGCTGGGGGCTGGAATCCGCAGCGCAGGGATGCCCAAGCTTTCTGGGCACCCCCCGCTGCAAATTGCAGCCCGCAGCCGCCCCAGAAGATGGCGCGTTCATTGAAGCGCCATCCTCTGGCGCTGAACCCCGCTCTTCCAGCGGCCCTGGTGGCGGTGGCACGCTGGGTAATAGAGGTTAGGGCCAGCTTTGTATTATCAGCTGGCCCTAAGCCCGAAATTTATGGCGGTCACGCCAATATTAGACATGACCGCCATGAATTTCTATTAAATTGTTTTAAAAAAAACACAACACAGAGAAATTTTTTTATTAGAAATAAAAAAAAAAGCCATTAGGGACTCCATCTTTAATTAAAAAAATCCTCTTCCGTCCGACGCAGTCCAAAACGCGATGTCCTCTCTGCTACATCCCCTGTGTATAGATATAGATGTCTATGCACCGGGAATGAGCAGACTGAGAACAATCTCAGCACTGCTACATCATCTCTGTGCACAGACATTCATGTCTGTACACAGGGAATGAGCAGACTGAGAACAATCTCAGCACTGCTACATCAGGCAGCAGGCGGGCTCTAGGACCCTGGAGCTGCACAGAGCAGACAGGACTCTTCTCTTATCTGTGCGAGTTTCCCAGCGATTACTTACAAAGTAAACGAGTCCAATGCAAATAAATGACAAAACTAGGATTGCTTCAGGCTGAAGCTTCCGAGACACATCTGCAATTTGTAAATCTCACACTACTCGCTATTACTCGCTTTCCCTTTCATTAACATTGGACTCGCTAGACTCGCAACGAGTAGCGAGTCCTGGGCTCGGACTCGCTAGAGTCAAGCGATTCCAAGTAATTTAGGATTCGCCCATCACTAGCCCATTGGTCGGCGGCAGACGCGGCAGCCAATGAGCGCGGCGTACGCAAGAGAGCCGCCCAGCGTGCGAATTCAAAATTCGCGTGCCGCACGGCTCTCCTCTATCCCCCACGCTCCCCTGCCTGCGCTTTCCCACCCCTCCTCGTCTGGAGGTCGCGCCTGTGATCCCCGGCTGTGTGTGCGGGGTTAGTGTCAGGGCCCGCCCCCACTCTCCTCCCTGGTATGTCGCTCCTCTGCTCCCTGGATGTGTGGGCGGGGTTAGTGTCAGGCCCTGCCCCTGCTCTCCTCCCCGGGATGTCGTCATTGCTGTGCTCCCCGGCTGTCCGCCCTGATGATGCCGGCGATGGCAGTGCTCAGTGTCCCCGGACTGTGCCAGCTCCTGCTGCTGCTCTCCACGGTGCTGCTCCTGGGCCGGGCGCACCTGTATGATGAGGATGACCCGCTGGGACGGCCAGGGGACGGAGAGGTGAGAGCCCTGTGTGTGTGTCTGTGTGTGTGTGTGTGTGGCTATGAGTACAAGTCTGTGTATGTCTGTGTCTGGGTGTGTGTGTCTGGCAGTGGGTGTGAGTCTGTGTGTGGGTCTGAGTCTGTGTCTAGGTGTGACTCTGTGTGTGGGTGTGAGTCTGCTCCTTCCTCCCACTGCCTGTGCCGCTTTGTCCTTCGTCCTCCTCCCCCCATGGCACTGTGCTCCGTCCTCCCCCTGCTGCTCCGTCCTCCCCCTGCCTGTGCTGCTCCGTCCTCCCCCACCCTGCCGC
This sequence comes from Allobates femoralis, assembly GCA_033576535.1. Lineage (NCBI taxonomy): Eukaryota > Metazoa > Chordata > Amphibia > Anura > Aromobatidae > Allobates > Allobates femoralis. Next base: position 286,873,725 of record JARQOC010000002.1, on the reverse strand, counting down.
TTCGTCCTCCATCCTCCTCCCCCCGCCGCTTTGTGTTCCGTCCTCCCCCTGCCTGTGCTGCTCCGTCCTCCCCACCCCACCACTTCCTCCTCCTTCCTTTGTCCTCCCCACCGCCACTCCATTCTCCATCCTCCTTCACCCCGCCACTTCATCCTCCGTCCTCCTTCCCCCCACCGCTCTGTGCTCTGTCCTCACCCTGCCGCTCTGTCCTCCTGTGCTGTTCCATCCTCCCCCACCCCTGTGTCCCCCACCCCTCCGCCACTCCCTCCTTCGTCCTCCCCCACCCCGCCGCTTCATCCTCCATCCTCCTCCCCCCGCTTCTCTGCGCTCTGTCCTCCCCCTGCCTGTGCTGCTCCATCCTCCCCCACCCCACCGCTTCCTTCTCCTTTCTTTGTCTTCCTCCCCCTGCCACTCCATCCTCCGTCCTACCCCTTCCTGTGCTGCTCTGGCCTCCCCCACCCCACCACTTCGTCCTCCGTTTTCCTCCCCCCACCTCTCTGTGCTCCGTCCTCCCCCTGATGCTCTGTCCTCCCCCTGCCTGTGCCGCTCCATCTTCCCCCACCCCTTCCTGTACTGCTCCGGCCTCCCCCACCCTGCAGCTTTGTCCTCCGTCCTCCCCCACCCTGCCGCTTTGTCCTCCGTCCTCCTCCCCCTGCTGTTCTGTGCTTCATCCTCCCCCTGCCGCTCCATCTTCCCCCTGCCTGTGCCACTCCATCCTCCCTCACCCCACCGCTTCCTCCTCATTCGTTTGTCCTCTTCCCCTCCACCACTCCATCCTCCCCTGCCTGTGCTGCTCCGTCTTCCTCCCACCCGCCGATCTGTGCTCCGTCCTCCCCCTGGCTGTGGTGCTCTGTCCTCCCCCACCCCACCGCTTCGTCCTCCGTCCTGCTCCCCCCACCACTCTGTGCTCCGTCCTCCCCCTGCCTGTGCCGCTCCATCCTCCCCAACCCCGCCGCTACCTCCTCCGTCCTCCATCCTTCTTCCCCCTGCCTCTCCGTCCTCCCTCCTCCCCCCGCCAGTTGTCCTCTCCCTACCTGTGCTGCTCCTTTTTTCATCCTCCCCCCCGCCACACCTTACTCCCCCCACCGCTCCGTCCTCATAGTCCCTCCCTATTCAGTCCTCACAACCTTCCCCATGCAATCCCTATTTCTATATTCTAGAATACCCGATGCGTTAGAATCGGGCCACCATCTAGTCTAATATGTAAAGCTAAGTGTATGTATGTATGTGTGTCCACTAAAGGAATCTGCACCATCACATCTACAATCATAAAATTTTGCACAGCCAACTCATGTGACTCAGGGAACATCATAGACTATGTTTTGAGGGGGAATTTTAACCCTGCGTTTTACAGTCACTCACCAAAAACTCTTGTTCCATGGACCCAACAGTGTGGCAAGATGGTAGTCATTGCCTAGTTGAATCCTAACAATGCGGGAATCCTGTTGCAGCAAGAAGGCGCTCATGTGTCTGATGCATCCATGAGGCCCAAGTCTTTGATGTGTTGGTGGCAGGGTAAAAATTGAGCTTCCTTCCTTTTTCCCCCCTGCCAACCTCTAACAACAGAAAGGTGAATAATTCCTTCCTCATCTCCTAACTGTTCTGTGCCCCTCATCTCTTCTTCATCCTCCTCCATTTGTTAATTGGCTCCTACACCTTCACTACCAGTTTGTCTGGTATCATGAGCCCCCCTCTGTCGCTCTACTACATCTTTCCATGGCACCTGCCTGTGCGACGAGAGTCCGGACCTCCGGATTGGTATCCTTTCTGCATTCTCCTCTTCTTCCCCTCTTCTTTCTCTGGGACCACCACCATATCCTGTAGGCCTTTCAAAGTTTGCTTCTGCATGTAGATGATTAGACTAGTGATGGGGATGATGGCATCTAACCAGCTTTGTGGCCATTTTGAAATTGTGCATAAGGCTGCAGAGGTCCTAAATCTGTGCCCACTCTTCAAGCTTCATTTGCACCACAGTTGGATCGCTTACGGTCACTGTATGCGCCATTACATACTGCACCAAGACTTGTCGCTGCTGCCACAGTCATTGCAACATGTACAGAGTGGAATTCCACTGTGTTGGCACATCGCATATCAAACAGTTAACCAGTTGTCTGAAAGACCTCTGTAGTGATGCTAGTCAATGGGCTGTGGGGTGAGAATGGAGGAAGTGAGCAAACAGCGAGAGTGCCTTGTGCAGCAGCTCATCCAGGTCGGGATGGTGGCACAGGAATTGCTAAACAACCAAGTTGAGGACATGAGCCATGCAAGGCGTGTGTGTAAGTTTGCCCTGGAGTTTGTTTGTATGGGTCTGTTTATCTATATTCAAGCCACTTTGGCTGCTTTTCTTGGAAGGAAAAATCCCGAAATCTACTATGTCCAAAGAAATCACAGGAATAATGTACCAATTCAAATTTGGTACAAAGAAAAATTGCATTTTCGGGCTACACACACACACACGTACACACACACGATTGTGTTCATACACAACCATATTGTTGCACAAAGATCCCCAAAATGTAGCACCCTGACAGCCACAATCTACTTGCAGAGAGGGCCACGAGACACACATCACATGTACAAAAAATGAATAAAGAAAAAATTTCAGCTCACCACCTTGATGGCCATTTCGGACTCTCCAGCACGGATGTAGCCCTGTCTATACTATGCACAGCTATATCCAAGTAAAGGAGAAAAGGTAGTTTCCAGCGAGCGTTGAAGGAACAGTGATACATTTTTTTTTGCAAAAACTCTTCAGTATTTAATGAATCCAAACATGTTACACGTGTATCAAAAAGAAATCCAACCCTCGCCCCCCTAAAAATTATGCGTTTCGGTGGATGCCTTTATCAAGCTGTAAATATTGAATAGTTTTTGCATTAGTTGTTCCTTCAACGCTCGCTGGAAACTACCTTTTTTCCTTTACTTGGATATCACGTGTACATAAGCCAAATGTTGTGGACAACTGATCTAGCACATGTTGTGCTGGATGCAGTGTGTAAATTGTCGTTTCAATGAGGAAGTAGACAAGCTATAGTGCCACCTACTTAAGGTAGCAATCATATAAGTCATAATTTACTCTTTAACAAGCCTTTTAATATGACTTAGGATTTTTGTGCCAGATCAGAGCCCCAATCTGCAGATACTGTGTTTCGGGGTGATTGTCCCTCATCAGTGCTGTCCCTCATCAGTGCAGTGTATGAGATACTGATCTGGCTGTATGAGAGGCTAAGACAAGGTCTGGGTAATAGCTGTTCTGTGCCAATTTGTATGTTATCCCAATTTTTGTGCTAAATAAAAATGACTAGTCTCGATATTTTAAAAGAAAAAAAATCGAATATATGTAGGTCACATCAAAGAGTATGCAAGAATACATTTTTTTTGTAATAAAAACTTACCAGTTCCTTTATGGACATCTGGTGGGCTGCTGTTATACCGCGTGTACATCTGGCAGCAAATAAACATCCAGGAAGGAGACTGCTTCGCTTTCTCACATAAATGCAGAAAAAAACAAACCCACCAGGTTGGAAGGAAATCCCTATTTATCAATACAAGAACATCATAAATTGTTGTTTTGCAAATTAATTTCATAATTTTGTTAATCAATTTTAAACAATCTTTCTGTTTAGACAAGGATAACAACACCATACAGAATATGAAGAATATGCAACCACAGATACAAAGACTCAAATATACACCATGTACATGTACAGAGTAATGGTCATACAAAATACACACAGATTTATACTGTAGTAAAAAGATCACATATAATCAAACAGAATAATTTATCATCAATAAAAGGCACCAACTACCGTATATACTCGTGTATAAGCCGAGTTTTTCAGCCCAAAAATTGGGCTGAAAAGTCCCCCCCTCGGCTTATACACGGGTCTATACAGTGTGGGGGCTGTGTCCGGGTGCTGGGGAGGCTGGAGGAGGCGGGGGGAGGCTGCTGACAGAGCGGCCTGTCACATGGGGCCGCTCATTAGATATGCACGGATCCCCCCGCCCATCACAGCGGCAGGGGGAGCCGTGCATACAGCCCCCAGATGTATACAGGCCCCCAGTGGGTTATACAGCAGGCCCCCAGTGGCACTCGCCCCCCCCACACTGTGCAGAGCCCCCCATCCCGATGCATTATCTTACCATCCAGCCGCATCACCGCCGGTCCTCCCGTCCATCCTCGGGCGCTGTGTTCGGCTCTCACGTGACCCGGCGCGATGACGTCATCCGACTGCGACCGCCGGGTCACATGAGACCGGGAACGCAGCGCGCGAGGATGGACGGGAGGACCGGCGGTGATGAAAACGCGGCTGGATGGTAAGATAATGCATCGGGAGGGGGGGCTCTGCACAGTGTGGGGGGGGGGGGCGAGTGCCACTGGGGGCCTGCTGTATACCCCACTGGGCGCCTGCCTGTATATACCTCTGGGGCCTGCCTGTATATACCTCCTGGGGCATGCCTGTATATACCTCCTGGGGCCTGCCTGTATATACCTCCTGGGGCCTGCCTGTATATACCTCTTGGGGCCTGCCTGTATATACCTCCTGGGGCCTGCCTGTATATACCTCCTGGGGCCTGCCTGTATATACCTCTGGGGGCCTGCATGTATATACCTCTGGGGGCCTGCATGTATATACCTCTGGGGGCCTGCATGTATATACCTCCTGGGGCCTGACTGTATATACCTCTGGGGCTGCTGTATATACCTCTGGGGCTGCTGTATACTACCACTGGGGCTGCTGCTGTATATATCACTGGGGCTGCTGCTGTATACAACCAGTGGGGCTGCTGTATATACCTCTGGGGCTGCTGTATACTACCACTGTGGCTGCTGCTGTATATACCACTGTGGCTGTTGCTGTATACTACCACTGGGGAGGCTGCTGTATACCACACTGCTGGGGGCTGTATACCTGTGCTGGGGTCCACCCTCGGCTTATACACGAGTCAATAGGTTTTCCCAGATTTTGGGGGCAAAAGTAGGGGGGTCGGCTTATACACGGGTCGACTTATACACGAGTATATACGGTATTTAAAAACACTACCTTGTATTCAAAGCTGACAATATGTAATTAAATATATAATGGTGCTATAGATAGAATAATAAATCTATGTGAGTCCACACTCCTACCCTTGCCCGGTCACATTCCCACCCCTCAGGGTCCAATCTCCCACCTCCTCCTGGTCCACACTCCCAGCAGCCTGCTCACCCCGCCTAGTCCATGCTCCCAGCAGCCTACTCATCCCTGCCCGGTCCACGCTCCATGAAGCCTGCTCACCCCTTCCTGCTCCACACTTTATGAAGCCCACCCATCACCCACCCGGTCCATGCTCCCAGGGGGAGCCAGAGAGCAGAACAGGGGGTCCAGAGAGGCAGCACAGGAGAAGGCAGAGAGGCAGGATAGAGAGACAGCACAGGGGGGCCAGAGAGACAGCGTAGTAGGGGCAGAGAGGTAGCACAGTAGGGGGCAGAGAAACGGCACAGTAGGAGGGCAGAGAGACAGCACTGGAGGGGGCAGAGAGACAGCAAATGGGGGAAAAGAGACAGGGGAGAGATAGCCGATGCCTCCAGCGCCACGGAGCCTGCCCCCATTGTGATGTCACCGCCCACCTGATGCGATAGAATCGGGCTCCCATCTAGTTTTTATGTATTAGGTGTCTGATCCACTGCTGCAAAATCACAGAAGAAAAAAGTATATAGGTAAGCAGTATACACTTAATGAAATAATATTTTCAACCAAACAGATATAAAGAAAGAGACAACTATAATACAAGGCAGATATGCAGCATATGCAGAAAAACAATAACATGATTATAAAGGCTACGTTACCCACAGTCCATGTTAAGGCCACTTCACACACACAGATATCTGAGTCCAATATCTGACCAGATCTCTGGTTGCAGTGAAATCATGGATACATTGCTCCATTTTGTGGCTGTGTACAACATGGAGCAATGTATCCATGATTTCACTGCAACCAGAGATCTGTTCAGATATTGGACTCAGATATCTGTGTGTGTGAAGTGGCCTTTACCAATAGTATGAAGACCCCCTGATATACGTTTCGCGTGGCTACATCAGATAGAGTTATGGTCAGGTTATAGGGTTGTGTAACTTCTATAACTAGGTTCCCAATAAGAAACTAAGTCCATAATATGCACTACTTAGGCATAATGCTTCCGGAACGTAAATTCCAGTCAGATAACAGGATACAAGTCCTATGACGCAAAGTCGAGTACCTATCATCATCATAGAGCGGGAGCCACCCAGAGATGACATGCATAATAAGTTTAATAAAGAAATGTCATATAAGTTACTCTGTTGTAGTAATGAAATAGGATACCACTCTCAATAAATAATAATCAGGCACTCCAAACAAAAAAAAAAAAGAATTTTAATTATTTCATAGTGGTTATCCAGTGATGTTTTGTGTGCTTGTGTAGGACCCCAGGGGATAGATGTTGTGGCAGCTTGGCTAGAAACACTCCCCACAGGTGGAGCGGGCCCCTGGGGTTTTGTATGGAAGTCTATGGCGATGATGGTGGGGGCAGTTGTAGTGCAGGAAGGCGCATAAGAAATGGAGAGACACAGGGGATGCAGTTCTTACCAGGTTCTTTACTGTTGTTCTCTTCAAAGCAGACCCAGCTTGGTACTGTGCTCTTCCAGCTTGCAGCTTGGCCAGCTCTCAGATGATCCAGGAACACTCTGCTGAGACACCCTTTATAAACCTTCCTTTGCTGCCCTTTCTGCGCTGCTCTTCTCCCCTTTTTCTGTCCTGCACCTTCATGCTACTAGTCCAAGGCAGGCGACTGCAGGCCCTGTCGAGATATAGCTAGGAAGTCATCTCGACCTTCTGTAGTCACTGTGCCCGGGAGTGTACCCAGGGTTGGCTACTACTCATGCAGACCAATAGCCTTCAGTTTCCTGGCTTGAATGTGCAGTTTCACACCAGATTGGGGCTGGTCCCCTCATGCAGCCAGTTCCTCCAACAACAACCTGTAGGGCGGTTGTGGCTTCGGGGTACCTCTGGCTAGGGTTTCATAGGTCGACCTACCCACTGGTCCTGTTAGGCCCAGCTCTAACCTCCCCTAGAACTCAATTCTGCTCTCTCGTCATCCCTCTCTCTTCCTCTGTCTCCTGCAGACTCCTCACTAACTGACTCCACCTCCTCTTAAACTATTCCTTCCTCCAAGCAGATGGGGACTGCCCTCTAGAGGGGTCTCTCCCACCTTGCACCTCCTTGCTCGGAGTTGGGAATATGTTGGATGTAGGGTGTGTATCTCCGGTTTGTGTCCCCGACTTACCTGAAAGCAATGGCACCACACCTGTGGAGTAGATGGAGTACCACTGTGGCAACCAAAACACAGGGGTGCCACAGGTACTTTTAAATGGCTAACTATTAGATGGTAATAAATAGCAAGCTTTCAAAACTACCCAGGTGTCTTCTGCAGGCTAGTAAAAGGAAAAACCTGATGTGCCACATATTTATACATCAGATTTTGTTTTATACTAGCCTGAAGAAGAGAACAGATTTGTCATGAAAACTTGATGCGATTTATTACCATCTTTACTGTTGGCCATTAAAGGGAACCTGTCAGCTAGTTTGTGCCCTCCCAGCTATCACTTTCTGTGCCTGCAGCTTCATAGTACTTTCCTAACCATCCCTGTGTCAGCTAATAGTGTAACGTTAAAGGTGAAATAAAAGCATTTATAAACTTACATTTTCTTATGTAAATGAGGCAATGTGTAGTCATTTTGTAGGATGTAGCCACTCTGGCAGGTTAATAGTTAAAATTTCTGCCGAATGTCGGAAGATGCTGCGGGACCTGTGTGATGTCCCCATCATGTGACTATAATAGGTGGATATAAGTGTCCATAGCCCATAATGATTTTGCTTGCTTAGCTTCGCCCATTATGGTCACATGATCAGGACATCACACAGGTCCTTTATACAGAGTATTTTTCAGTGAGTTAACTATTAACCAGCCAGAGTGACTATGTCCACCAAGGTGTAGTCACTGCCTCATTTACATAAGAAAATATAAGTGTACACATGCTTTTGTTTACCTTTAGCATTTCACAATGAGCTCTGTTGAGATGGTTAGAATAGTTCTATGAAGCTGGAAGCGCAGACAATGATAGCTGGGGGGCCATAAACCACCTGACAGGTTCCCTTTAAAAGGTATTGACCACTGATGACTCTCAGATTTTAATATTTCTCTATATTCTGGCTATTATGATACAAAGATATATTTTACCTTAGATAATAAGGAGAAACCAAAACAGGATCAAATGTAAAAATGAAATGTGATGATAAGAGAAAAAAATAAATAAAAATAAGGAAAGAGGAAAATAAGAATAAAAAAGATAAAAAAAAAAAGCATAAATAGAAAGTAAGTCATAATAGAAAGAATGTAAAAAGACGGGTTTACCAAATATAGTATATAGAGAGAAAGGTGTCAAGTTTATGGCACACAAGATCAAAGTGGGGTTCCACTGAAATATAAAAAAAGAGCAAATAAGTAAAATGAATGTAACATTGCAAACAGTAACTAGGAACTATTAAGGAGGGACACTTACCACATAGAGTGGACCAAGGATAGGTACTCCGGCACATAGGAAATGGGACTATCTCCCTGAAGAAATCACACTATAGGATGCTAGAGAAGGGTTCCTTAAATACAGTGGTACACTTGGAGAGAGAGAGAGGAGATGACGATGTGCATAATATCGTGGAGAGCACACGTCACCTCTGGAGCGCACATACCAGGCCCGGAGCTAAAGAAGGGGGAAGTGAGTTGCAGCATCTAATGGTGGAACGTGCACGTCACCTCTGCCCAAGATACATCCGGGAAAGGAGAAAGTGAGGTACAGCGTCCCACCATCCCATTTTCTTCTCCGTTCACAATGACCTTTGCCTAGATTATAGCTTGCTCATATTGGAAAGCATCTACACGAAAGTTAGGTTTTCAGTCAGACTGTTGCTGATAAAGTCTATATCCCTAGCAGTAATTAAAGGTCTAACATTATGACAGTGCAATTTTTTTTTAATAGACATGGTGATGTCAAAAAATAAAAACATAATTATAGTTTAAAAAAAAATCTTTCAATACATAATCCTTATTTAAACAATGTGTCATTTTCTGATGCCACATCTCCTTTACAGCTTGATCTGCATAAACTCAAAATTGCATAGAACTATTTCTGTCTAGAGGTATATAAAGTATATTAATAGCTTTTCCTATGTTGTCCTAAGCTTATGCAAATATTGTAATTTACACTTTATCATTAATATTGGACAATTGGATGTTGACAGAATTGTAGGGACCAGTTTAAAATCCACAAATAATATCAAACTGGTACGGTATATATTTTGAATAAGCTACTCTTAATGGCTGTCTACTGGAAGGACAGGGTCCTTCAGAATATAAGGGTGAGACAAAATATGGTGCTAAAATAAGTCATAAATGTGATACTATCAACACATTTTAAATCCACTACAATTCTGTGGCTTCTATGTTTGTACCATTTCTTCAGAGGCAGAACCTACTTTCAAGTCTTCAGTTCGTTAATGAATATAATTGTACTAATGTCTTTTTTTTTCCAATGACAGAACTGTTGAGTTTTTGCTGGTGAATCCACTGTCTTTTTCCTGACCTATTCATTAAACCTTCTACTATAGTGGTGAGCACAAAGAATGAACATGTTACTTATTTTAACCGCATCCTGGTGTCTGTGCACTGAAGTGGTTAGGAGAAGTAACAAAAGACTGAGTGTACGCAGTATTGGTATTCTAGTTTTTACATGCATTTTTTGCTATGGGTTTGCAGCACTTTTTCAGGCGTTATTCCAGGTTAAATCCACTGAAAAAGAAGTCACGTGCATGTACCCTTAGGGTGCTAATCCTCTATCCAAGGACTATTTGATGTGGAGAACCTAACATCCTACTATACACTTACTATCTTTTTTGGTATTTTTCTTTGCCTTTTTTTTTGAAGATACAGTATAAGACAGCTCTGCACCATGTAAAGAGATACAACCATGGAAGTGCTAAAAATGAAACGGACAAAAATGGACTTTTATAAACTTGGATTGTGCCACGAACAATTGTACATTTTAATTAATAGATCTTAGAATAAAAATAATTTCCATAATTGGATTGTTAAAAAAAAAAAAAGTTCCTGTCCTGAGATATTCTTATAAATGTGCCCCTGTGTAATGGATGTGACTGACCATGCCGGAACAGGTTGGCTATACCACAGCTCCTGGGCAGGGGAGGATGTAAAAGAGTGTACAGATATTACAGCCGGGGATTGCAGCTGATCCTTTCTGTGATGTAAAACATGTTTTTAAACAGACAATGAAATGTTTTTCCTTATAGAAGGAATCAGCTGCGATCCCCGGCATTCATGTCTGTATTGCATTACTCAATTACTTCCTCCACTGCTAGGAGCTGTGGTATATCCGACCTGTTCCTGTATGGTCGGACACAGCCATTACAAAGAAGCATATTTATAAGAATATCTCGGAACTGGAACATTTTTTTAACATATCTAATTGTGGAAATTATTTTTATTTTATGATTAATTAAAACATACAATTGTTTGTGGCACAGCCCCTTTAGCAGTTGAAGCTAATGCGAAGTTGTTATAAAAAAATAAGTTTTAAAATTACAAACATCACTTCAATGATCTGATCGATTTCCTGGCAATCTCTGTAGAATAGACAAAATAAAAGTCTATTTTGTACAAAACAGTTAAATTGAGAACTTGCAGTGATATAATCATTTTATTGCTACCCTTAAAGTAGGAAAGTCACATAATTATTTAATTCCAAATTCATGTATAATATGGGGCCAATTAACGAAAAGCTGCGTACAAATAAAAAATGTTTTATTTCCTCATTTTCCCATTGTGTTATCACCTTGAATAAATGAATAATTATTGAAAATGTGCAAACCATTGTAAAATACTGACAATCACATTTTAGTACTGGTAATATGATTTTGTTCTGGTTTTGACACTTTAATTTTGTTTATGCTGGATTTATATACGAACAATAATCACAGGTAAAGTACAACTTTGGGTGGATAAAAGCTTAAGCAGACAATCACGTAACTTAGCTCATCACTGAACACAATACCCCCCTCCTCCTTATAAACATGGATTCTCAGCTTGGATTAACATGCATGATTATTCAATACAGAGAAGGAGACATAAAGCTGTCAGGTACTTAAAGGCAACAGCTTATCTATGACAGTAGAAAGAATAGGACAAGTTGAACATGTCTGATAATTGTTTCCACTAAGTTCAGCACTAGGTTTTGTTAAAGGTGTTAACAATTCGAGGCTGTGGACAACATTTGGGTGTAAGAAATGATACGCTAACTGTTATACTAATTGAGCAAAGATGCTAACGTACTAAATTACTTTAATGAGGATGGATGTATTAGTTTTCAGTTAATAAACTACAGGAATTAGTTTTTACATTCACTAAAACAAAATGAAGGCATCCTTTGTACTAGTGTTCTTCTAATATTTAAACCAAACCGTTCTTACTGGACTGTAGGGGAAAAAGACAGAAATACATCATTGCCTATACATTAAACATATTTAATTTCACCTATACAGCTCAACCCTATTTAAGTATCATTAGGCCGTTCTTTTTAGATTTCAACTAAATGAATCAGATGAGTTATAAAGGAAATAACATTCGTGTGAACCAACTCCATAACGTATAGTGTTTAAGCCTAGGGAAGCCTGAGAATGTTGAATACAGGAGCTCCTGTTCTGGGAAACTATATGTCCCATCTCTCTCAAAAAGGTAATGAGTAGGATCACCTGTTGAGGAGAATTAATGAAGTACATTAATGGGAAAAGTCCAATCATAACAATTCTGAAGAAGAGTGAAATGGGGTTGTAAGAGACATGGACCAGAAAATAGTATCCACTTAATTAGCAGGATGGCTGGAAATGTGTAGAAACAGGCCAAGGTCCAAGTTAATCACTGTGACTGGAGAACATTAATATACATGCCATGCCAGGGAAGCAGAGCAAAGGCCAAGCCGAAGCTCAAGCAGTTTCCTTTGATGCACTGATTCCTGTATTATTTCTTGACACGCAACAGTGGATTCTCTTTTAAAGATGTAAATGCTTTTCATGAGAAACATCATGGAAATATTTGAATATTGATTTCTTGTCATAAAAAGAATTAAAATATCTGTAATACTTAATCTTAACTTTCAATTCCAGTAGTTTCTTTTTTTGTAAATGTAATGCATTAGTTAATTATAAGAAAGTGATTGAAAACATAAAAATGCTCACATCAGGATGACTGTAAATATAAAATTATTTTATAATATTTAGGGGGATAGGATTACATTTTAGCAAGTTCTCTACCGAAATGGTATTGGAAGAAATGACTAAGAGTATGAGGCAAAAAACACTGAGCTGTGAACATGACTTAAGACATCAGAGAAGATACGCCATACACACTGACTGCTGTCATTTTTACTATGTACTCTCCAATTGGCTTCGTTGCAATCAAATGCAATCCATACAGTATGTCTGATGAAGTTCCATGTTATAATACTAAAATATTTTATTTGTATTATTTTTAATTGATTCAATTAAAACTTTTTCAGCATTACAAGTTCTATTTACATTGAAGTATAGGTTGGTACTTGACTTGAGCACCCTGATTGCTTTTCAGCTTCATTTATCCATTTATTATCATTATATCACCTGTAGATTTGGTATATATCTGGCTGACGTTTTACTGCAAGTCTGATAAAGGATTTATTCATCTGTTTGATAAATCCCACCTCCACTCTAGCTACTAGAGAGTGGAAGAAATTAAAAAAAACACAGCATTTATGTTACGTTTGAATAAAGCCTTACGCACATGTTTTCCAAAATGGCCTTTAAAAAACTACTGCTTGTCTTGCAAAAAAAACAAAGACTTTATGTAATGAAGATTCTGAAAACATTATGTCTATTAAAGCTATGAATGTTTGAGTAAAAGATAAATCCTTAGGTCCCAACTTTCCTGGATTCAGGGAGACAGTCCCAGATTTGGTTCTACCCTCACTGTCACGGTCTGTCTGCTGACAGGATATAAAGAAATAGTAAAGAGCACTGTCAAAACCATTCCCATGATGTACATAGTTTGTCCCTTTTTCAGTTCTAAGAAAGTTGGGAAGTATGTTAAAGGGAATTTATCAGGTCGTTCTACCCCCCTCTGCTATCACTACGTGTCCCTGCGCCTTAATAGGCGATCCATAACCATCACTGTCTGCTCTAAAAGTGTCCTATAAAGATTGAGAAAAATGACTTCTAACTTACATGCAGTCTCCATTCGGAGACTGTTATAAGTCATTTTTCTAATCTTTATAGGACACTTTTAGAGCAGACAGGGATGGTTAGTGATCAGCTAGGAAGGTGCAGAGACAGGTAGTGATAGCAGAGGTTGGAAGAACGACCTGACAGGTTCCCTTTAAAGAGTAAGACAAGATAGTCAACTTGATATATAGTTTCATTAGAAAAGATTTTGTATAACCTGTGTGTCATTGAAATAACTGCTCACTCTACACTTCTCAGTCAAGTAGTTTTTCACCTACAATGTATATTTGTGTTTTTAACATAATATAATATATAAATTTGAGCACCACAGTTGGTGTACGGGTGCAATTCAATCCCAGCAAACCTTTTCTTGCTGTCATGCAATAGATATAATAAATGGACTGCAGCACTCCTTCATAGAGGTTCAAGATGCCTTTATTGGGCCATCAGGAGAACTCCGCAACGTTTCAGCCCCAGCAGGCTTTTTTCTAGCAACTAGCCAGCAACATGCTTGGCTTTTTTATACCTCTACATTTACATATTTTCAATTAACCATTTATCATATTACATTTCCATAAACCATGTTACAAACTGATATGTACCTCATATACATCCAGCTTCTCTCATATATAGCATTAAGATATTTCATATATAGATTACACTTCATAGAAAGTCATAAAATAGATCAAACCTTCTAATTGGGGCTTCATTTTCAGGTGCAGTTTGATTAATCTGAATTCCACATATCTCTGGGTCATCCCCTTTCTTGTATCATAGTGTATATCGTGTATTTCGGCGTACCAGAAGTGATGTATTGTCCGTGCATGTACGGTATAGCGGTGTATTGTGGCGTTGCCTGGATATGCCTGGAAGTCGTCACAGGCGCCATATTACTCCACTGGCACCTGCGCACTCGCTTCTGAGCATCCGCCCACCATTGTACAACTCCCCCGCATCTTCATGCCAGCATATTTCTAATATAATTAATTTTAAAATGTGATATATATAATTTTAAAGTGCTAGTGCTTCTATATGGTTAATATAGCCTCAGTATAAGTATATTTAAGGTGCTATTATCTAATCATCCTTATAAGGCTCCAAAAGAAAATAGGTATGGGTGCTTATATCAGACTGTGGATCTGTGCCTCATGTTTAAAAATCCCTGAATTTCTTTAACCCTTCACCCTGGGTTTACCAATGTGTCCCCTATCATGGGAATCCCCACTGGGTCACTTATAACGACCTGTCGGGATCACTGGAGCGTCATTATCTGGTCGCTGGGGAGCTGCCAATTAGGCAGATCTCCCCAGCAATCAGGGACCTGGGAGCCACCTCCCACATCGCTGAAGGCGATGTTACCTATTGATCACATTACTATAGGGGGTACCAAACTCGTGCACACTCCACCTACTTCCTCTTGCACCCACTTTCATTCAATTTTTACCAAAAAGTAAATTTTATAGAGCCACGATATATAATGCTATAAACATTTTATTAAAGTGAATAAGTGCATAGATAATAGTGTATAATAATACTTAAAATGTTAAATATATATGATACATATTTCTGGGGCGGATCTCTTAGATTTTGCAGCATACGGATACTCATCCCCTTCCACTGATCATATGAAGCCATCCAAGCCATCGTGCATGTTACTATAGGGAGATACAAGCATACAATTAATGAAATTCAACAATCCCAATTATAATGTTTAAATATTATACACATATCCGATTACTAAGCGAATTATAGGGCCACAATTAGGTTATAACATTTAAGTTTAGGTTTTAGTGTATTCAATTTTCGCATCCACTGTAATTCTTTTATGTGTAGCAACTTCGCTCTGTCTCCTCGCCTTCTAACTGGTGGCACCATATCAATTATACGGAATTTTAGATCTCTTTCAGTATGTTTAAACTCTGTAAAATGTTTTGGGACAAGGAGATCCATTCTTTTCTTTTTGATTGTGTACCTGTGTTGCCCAAACCTAGTTTTAAATTCTAGCGTAGTTACTACATACCATAACTTACAGGGGCATTCAAGTAGATAGATAACATAGTCAGTTGAGCATGTGAGGAAATGTGGTATGTTATATTTTTCCCCCTTTGTGGATGGCAAAATTCGTGTCCTCTTAGCATATAGACACAAATGACACATGACACACACGGGTAACAACCCACTCTTGTGTTCCTTGTCGGTGTCAACTGTTTCGTTCTCTTGACTGGTCCGAAATCCGATCTAACTAGGAGATCCTTCAAATTTTTATTCTTTCTGCATGACATAAGTGCTTTATTTCTAAACTCCTCGATGTCTAGTAAACATTTAGACAGTATATGCCAATGCGTTAGAACTACTTTTGCAATATCACCTGTTTCCTCCCCATATTGCATTACTAAGGTTATACATTTCTGTATATTTCCCTTGCATTCAATCATTTGTAGACTCATTTGTTGTTTATTTTGATCTAACAATCTCTGGGGATATCCTCTCTGTTTAAACTTATTGATGAGCTCATCTATGTTTAGTTCCAATTCACCTTTATCACTCACAATCCTTTCCACTCTCTTGAATTGCCCAAGGGGAATAGCTCTTTTTAAGGAAGGGGGATGATGTCTGTTGTAGAGCAACAATTTGTTTTTATCTGTTTTTTGACAAAGTGGTACTTATTTTATTATTGAGCTTTACCAAACATCCAAGAATTGTATCTCAACTTTTGAATATATCATTGTGAACTTAATGGTGTCATCAATTGTATTGAGGTATTGGTAAAAAGACTCAAATTCAGCAATAGTCCCCTCCCGTATCACAAATGTATCATCTATGTATCTCCACCACCTTGTCAGCGTTGCGAAGTGGTGGGATACATAGATTTTATTTTCTTCCAATACTGTTGTACCTGTATTGGCATACGAGCATGCCATTTTCGTGCCCATGGTGGTACCAATTAACTGAAGATGAAAGGTGTCACCATATAAAAAATAGTTTTGTCTTAATACCAACTCCAAGAGGTCAATTATAAACTGTTTAGTAGATACTGTATAGGATGTACCGTTTAATTTGCTGGCTATTGCTTGTATACCTCTTTGATGGTCTATCGAGGTATAAAATGATATTACATCAAAGGATACTAAGTAACATTCTCTTTCAATAGTTACATCTCTTACTTTATTAAGAAAATCTCCCGTATCTCTTATATAGGAGCTTGCAGTTGTTGCAAATGGCATCATAACTCTACTCTGTATTTTTAACAGATAGAACCCATATCTGTAGTGTTCATAGAGTTGTTCACATTCCTATTTTTTTTTGTGAATAGAAGAAATGAGATGGCACTCCCCATTGTAGAAACCTTCACTTTATTTAATCCGACAAGTGATATACAAGGGATGGGGAGTGGGCACAAACGATGACGGCTGCCATTTCGCACCAGGCTGGTGCTTGCATGGGTCCGGATCTATGAAGAGATTATTCAGGATCGGTGAAAGCGCAAGCCAGGCGTGAAATGGCTGTTCATCATCCTCTGTGCCCACTTCACCCCGTCCTCATCTGTATCTTTTCAGATGAAATTAAGTGAAGGTTTCTTCAATGGTGAGTGCTATCTCATTTCTTCTATTCACCTGAGTATTTTTTACTTGGACCATTTGAGATTGAGGACCATCTGAACCATCCGCCGTGGTGTCTAAAGCAAAGAAATAAGGCTAAATATCTTCCCACAACCTAATAGTGGTGCCTGGAAGGCTATTATTGCTATGTATTCTTGCAGACCTAGTGGTCCTATTAAAAATATAGAGAAATGTCCAATTTTGCCATCCATGTGCTGTCTTTTTTTTTAACTGACTAATAGAAGTTTTAGAAACCATTTTTGCATACAAGCAAAAATGAAGAAAATATGATGCTAAAAAATACTAAACAAATTCTGGTGAAAATCTGGTTAAACACATGGACCATTTTTGCTTATGTGAAAACTCATTGACATCTGAATAAGGCTTAACCCCTTATGGATGGAGCCACTTTGTATGTTAATGAGCAAGCCTCATTCTTTAAATCTGATCAGTGTCACTTTATATGCTAATACCTCTGGAACACTTCAACAAAACCCAATGATTCTGAGAAGGTTTTTTCATGACATATTGTAGTTCATGTTAGTGGAAAATTTAGGTTGATATGGTTTGTGTTTATGGAAATATTTGAAAATTTGACTAACAAATTGAAATTTTTGCAATTTTTCAAAATTTAATGTGTGTCCCATTAAACTAGATAGTTATATCACACCTAACTAAAATCTTCAATCTCTCCCTCTCTTCTGGCATCTTCCCCTCCTCCTTCAAACATTCTATCATTACTCCATTGTTAAACAAAACGTCTCTTGATCCATCCTGCACAAATAACTACAGACTAGTCTCCAAGTTCCTCTTCATCCTTAAACTCTTGGGGCGCCTGGTCTACTCCCGCCTTACCCATTACATCTCCATTCATTCTCTTCTAGAGCCATTACAGTTTAGTTTCCTCCCCCTACATTCTACAGAAACTGCCCTCATCAAAGTGACCAATGACCTTCTGACGGCAAAACGTAATGGTGAACACTCTCTGCTTATTCTTCTTGATCTCTCTGCTGCCTTTGACACTGTTGACCACCATCTCCTACTCTCTATGCTGCACTCAATCAGCATTAAGGACACAGCTCTCTCCTGGTTCTCTTCCTATCTTTTGAACCACTCTTTCAGTGTATCATTTGCTGGCTCCACTTCCTTTTCCCTTTCCTCTCACTATTGGGGTCCCTCAGGGTTCAGTCTTTGGCCCTGTCCTTTTCTCTCTCTACCCGGCCCCTATTGGACACCACCATTACTAGATTTGGCTTCCAGTACCACCTTTATACTGATGACACACCACTATACACTTCATCCCCTGACCTTACCCCTGCTGTATTACAGAAAGCCAATGACTGTCTAACCGCAGTCTTCAATATCATGTCCACTCTATACCTGAAACTCAACTTTTCCAAAACTGAACTTCTTATGATCTCGCCCTCTACTAATTTCCCTAAATCTGACATCTCCCTCTCGGTCTGCGGCACCATGATAACGTCAGGGCAGCAGGCTCGATGTCTGCGTGTTACGTTTGATGCGGATCTTTCATTCACTTCCTATACACTATCTCTCACCCTCTCTTGTCACCTGCAACTGAAGAACATCTCTAGAATTCACCCCTTCCTCACCATGGAAACAACTAAAACCATCACAGTGACCCTGATCCACTCCCACCTTGATTATTGCAACTTTCTATTAATTGGCCTCCCTCTCACTAGGCTTTCCCCTCTCCAGTCCATCCTTAATGCTGCTGCCAGGGTCACCTATCTGGATAACCGTAACTCGGATGCTTCCGCTCTGTGCCAGTCATTGCACTGGCTACCTATACACTATAGAATCAAATTCAAATTGCTTGTTCTCACCCACAAAGCTCTTCACGGTGCAGCACCTCCCTATCTCTCTATCCTCATCTCTGTCTACCACCCCACCTGTTCTCTTCGCTCTGGGAGTGACTTTAGACTAATGTGGTCCCCTATGGCTAGGCGCCACAGGGAGGTACTGCATCCCAAACAAAAAGTGTAGTGCCTCTGTAGTTATGGATTTGGGGCTTCCTTGTAGAGTCTGTCCAAAGCACCTATACACTAGCCCCCCTTAGCATAGGGAACGTATATTCAGTAGGTCCAGGGGGTGGAGCTTAGAGTAGCTCAGGAGACTTGAGTGACAGTTGAGCTAATTTTAGTCAGACAATACTTGGAAGGCAGCCAGAGAGGACGTGCCTGACAGCGTTCCTGACAGGAGGGCACCTCTTAGAGAGAGGTGACCTGGGAACCGGAGGGGACGAACCAGATCTGGTTGGAGCCAGCTGGGGAAGTCCGGGGTTGACACCGGCATAACCGGAGCCGAGGCAACCAGTGGTCTATCCCTGGTTAGTGAACCGACAAGCTGTAGGACCGACAGAAGGGAGCCATAGCACCATAGACTGTACCTTTACCTCAGTCCTATATTGGGTCCAGGACACGTTAAGGAAAAGGACCGAATTCCGGTGGGAGGAGGATTAGCTTGTTGTCGCTCCCGTCCGTACCGGTAAGGAACCGAATGTGCTTAATTGTAGCAGACCAGTGGACTGGCGTAGGAGCTCTGCAGAGTGGTTAAAGAGAGTAAGGAGGAACACAGAACCCGAAAGCCATTAAAAAGGACCATCAACAGACTCTACAGGATCACCCTACAATCCGTGACTACGTCCCCGCTCAATCAGACTGTGACTGTGTACTATATCATCTACCCGGTACCAGTAAAGTGATGTTTGAGTTGAATCGGTGTCTGTGCTCCTTTCCTCCAGCGCCCAGAGGGCCTCAGCATCATAAGAGGGGTAAGAACTACGACTCCCCTCATCACGCCCCGCTGCCCTGAGGTAAAGCTCCACCTGTGGGGAGCTGTACTACTCTGAGCTGCACCTCCATTACCTCAGCGGCCGGCTGCAGCGCTGGTATTCACATTACCAGGTACCACAGGTGGCGTCACGATACCATTCTCTCCCCCATCATCATCACCCCTGTCCACTACCATTGAGGGTCCAGGGCATGTAACCGGGAACCAACTAGCCTTGATTCCCCCATCGAAGTAACCGCCTATCCCGGTATCAGAGTACCCCTTACCCTGTCGACCACCTCACTAATATTTGCACTAATCCAAACCTCCAATTCCTGGCTCCAAGACTTTTCCCTAGATGCACCACTTCTCTGGAATGCACTAACCCAAAAATTAGGACTACCCACAAATTACTTAGTTTCAGGCGCTCACTAAAAACACATCTTTTTAGGGCGGCCTATCATTCTCCCTATGGAATAAAACGATGTTTGGGTGAGCGCTGGGATATGAAGACAGCTACACTTCAACAAGTATTTTACCTGTAAGTTTATTGTTCAAATCACACTAGGTCCTCTCCCACAACATGTTTCGACGCTCAGGGCGTCTTCCTCAAGTGGAGCAGCTCCGGAGGAGAAGACAAACCTAACAGAGGAGAGGAAAACACGTGAGGGATCACGTGCAATTGCACAGGCGGACACCGAGGAAAAAGGGAAAGAATTCCACACCGCATAGAGAGAGACCCCGTGCACTCACTACGTGAGCCCCCCTGTTGTGCGGACAGCACAACAGGAAAAGGTGAGTGTAACGGTGACTTAACAGAGGGTGGATATAAAACATAAAGCAGCGTGGCGCAACCAATTTCTATATCTCATATCATTCTCCCTAATCAGAGTCATTGAGACATAGGTTATCCACTACTTCCTTGAACATACCGTATTTTTCCTTTTATAAGACGCACTTTTTTTCCTCCAAATTTTGGAGGAAAGTGGGGGTGCGTCTTATAATCGGAATATTACATTCTGGCATCCTGGGTTACTTGGGGGGGGGGGGGGCAGCGGTGAAGTGGGGTCAGAAGTGGCAGGGAATGGTCCCTGCTGAAGAATCAAGCGGCAGGAGCACCACGTGTCCCCGCTCATTACCGACATGAATATTCACTTCACTTCTCCATGCGCACTGAAGACAGCGCACAGAGCTGGGCATGGGAGCAGGGAGCGCTCCTTTACTCTAATAGCTGGCACATTTGGCTGCTCCCCAGCTTCCTTCAGCTGCTGGGAAGATCGTGCCGGGCTATTAGAGTAATGGAGGAGCGGGGTTGTAGCAGCAGAGGCAAGTGAATCAGCACTAAGCTTGTGCTGAATCACTGCCATGATGACAGGGGCAGAGCAGGGCAGATCCGTACCTTGTGTCAGCATTCCAAGGTCCCTCTGCTCTGTTTGCTAAGCCCTGTGTCACAGAGCTGAGAACCAGGAAGTGGCCGATCTTCATTCACACTGCACTAGATCTGAAGCTGGCAGGGCTGGAGGCCGAGCATCATCACTACAGCACAGCTCCTCCGGTTCAGCTCTGCCTCCATATAACAGGACATTGCACTACAGCACAGTGCAGACTGCACAGCTCCCCCAGCTCTGCCTCTATATTACAGGACATCACAGTGCAGAGTGCACAGCTCCCCCAGTCTGCCTCTGTATTACAGGACATCACAGTGCAGAGTGCACAGCTCCCCCAGCTCTGCCTCTATATTACAGGACATCACAGTGCAGAGTGCACAGCTCCCCCAGCTCTGCCTCTGTATTACAGGACATCACAGTGCAGAGTGCACAGCTCCCCAGCTCTGCCTCTATATTACAGGACATCACAGTGCAGAGTGCACAGCTCCCCCAGCTCTGCCTCTGTATTACAGGACATCACAGTGCAGACTGCACAGCTCCCCCAGCTCTGCCTCTGTATTACAGGACATCACAGTGCAGAGTGCACAGCTCCCCAGCTCTGCCTCTATATTACAGGACATCACAGTGCAGACTGCACAGCTCCCCCAGCTCTGCCTCTATATTACAGGACATTGCACTACAGCACAGAGCAGAGTGCACAGCTCCCCCAGCTCTGCCTCTATATTACAGGACATCACAGTGCAGAGTGCACAGCTCCCCCAGCTCTGCCTCTATATTACAGGACATTGCACTACAGCACAGAGCAGAGTGCACAGCTCCCCCAGCTCTGCCTCTATATTACAGGACATCACACTACAGCACAGTGCAGAGTGCACTGCTCCTCCAGCTCTGCCTCTATATTACAGGACATCACACTACAGCACAGTGCAGAGTGCACTGCTCCCCCAGCTCTGCCTCTATATTACAGGACATCACACTGCAGCACAGTGCAGAGTGCACTGCTCCCCCAGCTCTGCCTCTATGTTACAGAACATCACACTACAGCAGAGTGCACTGCTCCCCCAGCTCTGCCTCTATATTACAGGACATTGCACTACAGCACAGTGCAGAGTGCATAGCTCCCCCAGCTCTGCCTCTATATTACAGAACATCACACTACAGCAGAGTGCACAGCTCCCCCAGCTCTGCCTCTATATTACAGGACATCACAGTGCAGAGTGCACAGCTCCCCCAGCTCTGCCTCTATATTACAGGACATCACAGTGCAGAGTGCACAGCTCCCCCAGCTCTGCCTCTATATTACAGGACATTGCACTACAGCACAGTGCAGACTGCACAGCTACTCCACCAGCTCTGCCTCTGTATTACAGGACATCACAGTGCAGAGTGCACAGCTCCCCCAGCTCTGCCTCTATATTACAGGACATCACAGTGCAGAGTGCACAGCTCCCCAGCTCTGCCTCTATATTACAGGACATCACAGTGCAGAGTGCACAGCTCCCCAGCTCTGCCTCTGTATTACAGGACATCACAGTGCAGATGCACAGCTCCCCCAGCTCTGCCTCTGTATTACAGGACATCACAGTGCAGAGTGCACAGCTCCCCCAGCTCTGCCTCTATATTACAGGACATCACAGTGCAGAGTGCACAGCTCCCCCAGCTCTGCCTCTATATTACAGGACATTGCACTACAGCACAGTGCAGACTGCACAGCTCCCCCAGCTCTGCCTCTGTATTACAGGACATCACAGTGCAGAGTGCACAGCTCCCCCAGCTCTGCCTCTATATTACAGGACATCACAGTGCAGAGTGCACAGCTCCCCCAGCTCTGCCTCTATATTCAGGACATTGCATACAGCACAGTGCAGAGTGCACAGCTCCCCCAGCTCTGCCTCTGTATTACAGGACATCACAGTGCAGAGTGCACAGCTCCCCCAGCTCTGCCTCTATATTACAGGACATCACAGTGCAGAGTGCACAGCTCCCCAGCTCTGCCTCTATATTACAGGACATCACAGTGCAGAGTGCACAGCTCCCCCAGCTCTGCCTCTATATTACAGGACATCACAGTGCAGAGTGCACAGCTCCCCAGCTCTGCCTCTATATTACAGGACACCATCCACAGTGCAGATGTGCACAGCTCCCCCAGCTCTGCCTCTATATTACAGGACATCACAGTGCAGAGTGCACAGCTCCCCAGCTCTGCCTCTGTATTACAGGACATCACAGTGCAGAGTGCACAGCTCCCCCAGCTCTGCCTCTGTATTACAGGACATCAGAGTGCAGAGTGCACAGCTCTGCCTCTATATTACAGGACATCACAGTGCAGAGTGCACAGCTCCCCCAGCTCTGCCTCTATGTTACAGGACATCACATTGCAGAGTGCACAGCTCCCCCAGCTCTGCCTCTATATTACAGGACATCACAGTGCAGAGTGCACAGCTCCCCAGCTCTGCCTCTTATTACAGGACATCACAGTGCAGAGTGCACAGCTCCCCAGCTCTGCCTCTATATTACAGGACATCACAGTGCAGACTGCACAGCTCCCCCAGCTCTGCCTCTATATTAACAGGACATCACAGTGCAGAGTGCACAGCATCCCCCAGCTCTGCCTCTGTATTACAGGACATCACAGTGCAGAGTGCACAGCTCCCCCAGCTCTGCCTCTGTATTACAGGACATCACAGTGCAGACTGCACAGCTCCCCCAGCTCTGCCTCTATATTACAGGACATCACAGTGCAGAGTGCACAACTCCCCAGCTCTGCCTCTATATTACAGGACATCACAGTGCAGAGTGCACAGCTCCCCCAGCTCTGCCTCTGTATTACAGGACATCACAGTGCAGAGTGCACAGCTCCCCAGCTCTGCCTCTGTATTACAGGACATCACAGTGCAGAGTGCACAGCTCCCCCAGCTCTGCCTCTGTATTACAGGACATCACAGTGCAGAGTGCACAGCTCCCAGCTCTTATATTACAGGACATCACAGTGCAGAGTGCACAGCTCCCCCAGCTCTGCCTCTGTATTACAGGACATCACAGTGCAGAGTGCACAGCTCCAGCCTCTCTATATTACAGGACATCACAAATGCCCGTAGTGCACAGCTCCCCACAGCTCTGCCTCTATATTACAGGACATCACAGTGCAGAGTGCACAGCTCCCCCAGCTCTGCCTCTATATTACAGGACATCACAGTGCAGAGTGCACAGCTCCCCAGCTCTGCCTCTATATTACAGGACGTCACAGTGCAGAGTGCACAGCTCCCCCAGCTCTGCCTCTGTATTACAGGACATCACAGTGCAGAGTGCACAGCTCCCCCAGCTCTGCCTCTGTATTACAGGACATCACAGTGCAGAGTGCACAGCTCCCGCCTCTATATTACAGGACATCACAGTGCAGAGTGCACAGCTCCCCAGCTCTGCCTCTATATTACAGGACATCACAGTGCAGAGTGACAGCTCCCCCAGCTCTGCCTCTGTATTACAGGACATCACAGTGCAGAGTGCGCACCAGCTCTGCCTCTTATTACAGGACATCACAGTGCAGAGTGCACAGCTCCCCCAGCTCTGCCTCTGTATTACAGGACATCACAGTGCAGAGTGCACAGCTCCCCCAGCTCTGCCTCTGTATTACAGGACATCACAGTGCAGAGTGCACAGCTCTGCCTCTATATTACAGGACATCACAGTGCAGAGTGCACAGCTCCCCCAGCTCTGCCTCTGTATTACAGGACATCACAGTGCAGAGTGCACAGCTCCCCCAGCTCTGCCTCTATATTACAGGACATCACAGTGCAGAGTGCACAGCTCCCCCACTCTGCCTCTGTATTACAGGACATCACAGTGCAGAGTGCACAGCTCACTCTGCCTCTTATTACAGGACATCACAGTGCAGAGTGCACAGCTCCCCAGCTCTGCTCTGTATTACAGGACATCACAGTGCAGAGTGCACAGCTCTGCTCTATATTACAGGACATCACAGTGCAGAGTGCACAGCTCCCCAGCTCTGCCTCTATATTACAGGACATCACAGTGCAGAGTGCACAGCTCCCCCAGCTCTGCCTCTATATTACAGGACATCACAGTGCAGAGTGCACAGCTCCCCCAGCTCTGCCTCTTATTACAGGACATCACAGTGCAGAGTGCACAGCTCCCCCAGCTCTGCCTCTGTATTACAGGACATCACAGTGCAGAGTGCACAGCTCCCCCAGCTCTGCCTCTTATTACAGGACATCACAGTGCAGAGTGACAGCTCAGCTGCTCTTATTACAGGACATCACAGTGCAGAGTGCACAGCCCCCCTTGCTCTATATTACAGGACATCACAGTGCAGAGTGCCAGGCACAGCTCCCCCAGCTCTGCCTCTGTATTACAGGACATCACAGTGCAGAGTGCACAGCTCCCCAGCTCTGCCTCTGTATTACAGGACATCACAGTGCAGAGTGCACAGCTCCCCAGCTCTGCCTCTATATTACAGGACATCACAGTGCAGAGTGCACAGCTCCCCCAGCTCTGCCTCTGTATTACAGGACATCACAGTGCAGAGTGCACAGCTCCCCCAGCTCTGCCTCTGTATTACAGGACATCACAGTGCAGAGTGCACAGCTCCCCCAGCTCTGCCTCTGTATTACAGGACATCACAGTGCAGAGTGCACAGCTCCCCAGCTCTGCCTCTGTATTACAGGACATCACAGTGCAGAGTGCACAGCTCCCCAGCTCTGCCTCTGTATTACAGGACATCACAGTGCAGAGTGCACAGTCCCCAGCTCTGCCTCTATATTACAGGACATCACAGTGCAGAGTGCACAGCTCCCCCAGCTCTGCCTCTTATTACAGGACATCACAGTGCAGAGTGCACAGCTCCCCCAGCTCTGCCTCTGTATTACAGGACATCACAGTGCAGAGTGCACAGCTCCCCCAGCTCTGCCTCTGTATTACAGGACATCACAGTGCAGAGTGCACAGCTCCCCAGCTCTGCCTCTTATTACAGGACATCACAGTGCAGAGTGCACAGCTCCCCCAGCTCTGCCTCTATATTACAGGACATCACAGTGCAGAGTGCACAGCTCCCCAGCTCTGCCTCTGTATTACAGGACATCACAGTGCAGAGTGCACAGCTCCCCCAGCTCTGCCTCTGTATTACAGGACATCACAGTGCAGAGTGCACAGCTCCCCCAGCTCTGCCTCTGTATTACAGGACATCACAGTGCAGAGTGCACAGCTCCCCCAGCTCTGCCTCTGTATTACAGGACATCACAGTGCAGAGTGCACAGCTCCCCCAGCTCTGCCTCTGTATTACAGGACATCACAGTGCAGAGTGCACAGCTCCCCCAGCTCTGCACTCTGCACTGTGCAGAGTGCAGAGTGCACAGCTCCCCCAGCTCTGCCTCTGTATTACAGGACATCACAGTGCAGAGTGCACAGCTCCCCCAGCTCTGCCTCTGTATTACAGGACATCACAGTGCAGAGTGCACAGCTCCCCCAGCTCTGCCTCTGTATTACAGGACATCACAGTGCAGAGTGCACAGCTCCCCCAGCTCTGCCTCTGTATTACAGGACATCACAGTGCAGAGTGCACAGCTCCCCCAGCTCTGCCTCTATATTACAGGACATCACAGTGCAGAGTGCACAGCTCCCCCAGCTCTGCCTCTGTATTACAGGACATCACAGTGCAGAGTGCACAGCTCCCCCAGCTCTGCCTCTATATTACAGGGCATCACACTACAGCACAGTGCAAAGTACACTGCTCCCCCAGCTCTGCCTCTATATTACAGGGCATCACACTACAGCACAGTGCAGAGTGCACTGCTCTCCCAGCTCTGCCTATTGACTAGTCAGTGTGAAATACGACCAAGTTGGACATGTCATAGATGATTAAACTGGAATGGCCTCCCCCTCTCTGGACGTCTGGATGCGAGCGTCAGCTGCTTGTGTTTTTAAGTAGCTCCACACTCCTGTCCTGACAGGGGGGGAGGCCATTCAAAGTTAATCATGTGTGAAACATCCAACCTAGTTGTATATCACACGGACAGTGTGATACCAGCCTTAGACGGACACTGGCATTATAAGACGGACCCCATTTAACATTAAAAAATATTTTTTTTCTCTTTTCCTTCACCAAACTTGGGGGTGCGTCTTATAATCAGGTGCGTCTTATAAAGCGAAAAATACGGTAACTGTTTAACTCCATTTGACCCAAAAACTCTACACAGATTAGCTGGTGGCCACTTAGTCCACTCATATCTATTCCACACTTCCTCAAAACGGCTGGTCCATGATTGTAAATAAGCCCTGTACTTTGTGTCACCCCCACCTTATTGTAGATTGGAAGCTCTTGTGAGCAGGGTCATCACTATTTTATGCTTTTTAATTATTGTGTTTTCCAAAACTGTTTCTTATGACTGTTTGTTTGTATATAAATCTGATTTGTTAAGTGCTGTTGAATATGTTGGCACTATATAAAGATTATTATTAATATTAATAAATAATATTTCCCATATGTCTACTTTACATCAGCACCATTTTTGAAACATAATTTTTTTAGTTAGGATGTTAGAAGGGTTAAAGTTTAGCAGTGATTTCTCAATTTTCAAAATGCAAATTGCCTCTTCAAAGAGGGTTTGAATTTTAGTGCCTCCCATTGGAAGTAGCAATCCTACAAGTCAATTCCGACCCTTTGACGAGCCTTGTTATATGACCAAGGATGCCCAAGCCAGAATCCCAATTTACAGACATGGTGTTTTGAAGTATTGCTTCTCGTTAATGCAAAGCATGAGATCTGATTTGGCTAGGTGGCAGGCTAAGACAGGGATCTAAGGGATAACATTTCTCCTTATGGAGAGTGACATGCCAGGTCTGGCATGCCTGTATGAGGAGACTTAAATGCCTTGGATGCTCCTCTGAGAAATATAATATGCAAATTGTCTCTTCTAAGAGGAGTTGAAGACTAGTGCCCCCTATTAGAAGTAGCAATTTTATAAGTCAACATCGACCCTTTGAGGAGCCTTGTTATATGACCAAGGCTGTAAGCCAAACCAGAATCCCAATTTGCTGACAGTGTTTTGGGGTATTGCTTCTTGTCAGTGCAAAGTATGAGATTTGATTCGGCTGATCTGATCCTCATTCTGAGGTTGCATTCACAAAGTATATTTGTGGGGATGCGCTTTTGGTGCAAAACTGCACCAAAAGCACATTCTCACAGAACGCAGCGTTCTGTGTGTGAATGGGCCTGCGCTTCTCCCCTGCGCTTTATACTTACCTCGCCGCTCTCACTCAGTGACGGCTGGTCTTTTCTGAGCCCCCGCTGGCCCGCAGCGAGCGCAGGCTCTAGGACCCAGACGCACCATGTGACCAGTGACGTCACCCGGTCACATGGTGCTGCTTAAGGTCCTGCGCCAGGTCCTATGGTACCGGGAAGAGGACCGATCACCGTGGGAGCTGCGGCTAGGTAAGTAAAAAGTACACTGAAAAAATCGCAAAGATTTGACATGTTCAACCTTTATACGGATGCACTTTATGCTGAAAAACTCTGCTTATACTTGAGTATATACGGTAGTGTTTTTTTTTGTTCGTACCGAACACCTAGTGTTGCCCCCCAAAAACTGACTTTGAACTGTACCTCTATCTTCCTGTATAGGTTTGTCATTTGAATAAAGCTTGTTGAAAGACAGCAGTGCAGATAATAAACAAGCTTTTAGGTTGTGGGTACTTCTGAAGCCACTGCAGCCATGCCTAGTATTGGCATGGTTGTGATTGGCCGGTGCTACACAAGAATGCTTTAAATAGTATATTTCTTGCGCACATGTATAACCGGTTCAGAAGAGACATATAAAATTAAAGCACCAATCACTATATATAACTATCTATAGGGGAAGATAGCATAATATATATTTTGATCAGGTATAAATATCATAGTGAGAGAAAAATATACACGGACACATTGAGTCCTTTATATCATTTGTGATATAGTTTTGCCATCACCTATTTATTTAAGACAGAATGTTAATTTACCTATGGCCTATTGTTAGGAATATGTTATATAGAGACCAAATAAGGAGATATACAAACCAAATACCAACCACTGTATTTCTCAGCACATAAGAGCATAGTGTATGGGGGAGGGAAAGGAACTATAGAGTGAAGACTAATAAAAAATACATTAAATCATTAAGACCCTCTGGATATCATGCATTTAGTATCAGTATCCAGAAACTTTCTCGGTTTAGGAGTGCCCAAACCCAGTCACCATATCTTACCGATTTTCTCACCCTCTCTATTCCTTTTATGTTTAGGCTTCAAGTGTCCAATGTGTGTTTATCCAGAAAATGTCTGGAAAAAACAGACACAGAGAGGCGGCTGCTTGAAGATGTTGCGTCCAAAGCTGTGACATGTTCAGATATTCTCTTTTTAAGACATCTTGTGGTGCAGCCTATGTAATACAAACTGCATTTCACGCATGTTGCCATATAGACTTCATGTGTGGTATTGCAGTTTATGTATGTTTGGATAGTCATTCTTTTGCAGATAACTTGTCCAAAAAATAATCGGTTATATCAGTGTATTTGCACAGGCCATCCATTTATACCATACTTTACACACCCACTATACTTTAGCCACATAGGTTTTTTTGCTGTTGGACAACTAAAATAAACTTGGTGACACAACGCTACTAATATTCTTCCCTTTTCTGGTAACACACCTAATTCTATTTGTTAGTAATTTTGAGAGAGTGGGATACTGGTGTAAAAAGGGTAAGAGTTTATTTAGCAACAGATGATATTCTTATAATCTGTGCTCTATGGGATTAAGAAAGTGGGGTGACGAGAAGTAAAAAAATCCCTGTTTCTTTTAGGACTTATATTATCACATGACAACAGATCTTCACTGGTTCTGTGTTTTACCACACTTTTAGTAGCACAAGTCAACATCCATGATTTATATCTTCTGGCAGTTAATCTCTGTTCAATTTTAACCTATTCAGCGTGAAAATTCATTGCTAAAGAGCAAATTCTTTAGCCCTTATTATCACCCCAATAGGTAGATTTGTATATAGTATTTGGAGGGATGACAACTACTACTATGTAAAATAGAATTCCAACATATTGGCTTTCTTTAAAGGGTGGAATGAATCTTACCAGTTCTCTCATCCCCAACCAGAGAGTCAAGTTCAGGTAAGGTAACTAAGTAGGCAGGGTCTGGCTCAGAGCATAGAGAAATCAGTCCTACACACCCAAAGGCAAGTGTACAATTGACACTGAATAGAGCAGCAAGCTTGCTTAAATAGGGTCCTAATCAAGTGAGCTGAATGCAGGTGATTTGCAGCACAGAGCCAGCCCAGACTGACGATCTCCACAACAACCTAGTAAAGGACAATGGTAGTGTGGAGATCGTGACAATTAACTTCTTCAATGGAGTGCTCCAAATCTGTCATCTTCTATGTTTCCTTCTTGATTAGTAAGTAGATTAGTTTGAGCAAGCAGTCTTAGAGGACACCATTCCACCCCTTTGAGAAATATTCCCTACAAGTTGTTATGGCCACTTTTCTGAGGTGCAAACCTCAAGGTATCATATTGTGGCCAATGTATTTCTCCAATGTAATGTGATCCCATGACACTTTTAAGTGCTGAATCCAAAGTTTTTTTTAGATTAGCAATATCTCCTGTTGAGGCATTTCCTTTCTTATCTTTGGAAACAATAGTAGCTGCTTTTCTCTTTCGCTGTTTTTGAATATATAAAGGTTAACAAAAGTGGCATCGCTAGCGATATCGCCAGTGCGTCGTGCTGTGTAACAGCGCAACGCAACTGCGATATATCGCTGTTCTCAGGTTGACAGGTTTACGAGGGTGAACGTAAACCTGTCAATCTGCAACCAGCGATTAGGCTGGATCACGCCGCCTGACACCACAATAGCGATGTTGGTAGCGATCCAGCCTATTCCGTAGCGTTGCTGCAGATCACTCGCTGGGTTGATCCCAGCCCAACAAGCGATGGCTCCGCCCACATCGCCGCCGCATCATCGGCAACATCCTGCCGTGTGACAGCTGGCCTGCGATGTCGGAAGCGAGCGCGCACCCGCGCATTGCTTTTGACATTGCAGGCCAGATTGACACGTGTGACGGGGCCTTAACGCTCTCAATGTTACAGGCAATGAAATTGCCTTAAACATTGAAATACAGCTATGATCTGTGCAATAACAGCACCGAGCATAGGCTGGAGTCTAGCAACGGAGACGTCGTCAGCCCAGCACTGATTGGAGCCATCGTACAATGATGTGCCATTGCTTCAATCAGACAGCAGAAATGTTGTTTGATCTTACAGTGACCTCTTTGCTTCATGTTCATTCCTTCTTAGAGACATGAGTAGAACAGTCACTGTGACTTTTTTGCTGCTGGAACTTGTGGTGCCACAAGCTTTTTTAGCCTGAGCCATCACTGACTGTGCTGCTGATTGTTGCTGATTGTTTCTGACCTGTTCCTATCCCCTGCATTTTTCCAGTTGACCTGAATCCCTCTCTCACCCCTCTCCCCCTCTCTCTCCCCCTGCCCATTCTCCACCCTCTCCAGCCACTTCACCACCTCCACTTCTGCCTTTGAAAGCTGATCAGTACATGATTGCTAGTTTTATTTTTGCTTTTTTCTTTCGTACCTCAAATTCGTGCGTCCAATAGCCAACTGAGCAGTGGCACACATCAATTATCGTACGTGCTCCCTCTATTCGCCGAACTCGCATATATTTCCTGAATGCATCGGCAAACAGTTCGCCAAACCTTCGAACTCCATTCAAATTAATTAATGGGAGGCAAAATCAAACACCTTGAAAACATCTTCAAATGGGCTCAAAATGCAGCCAAGTACAGCGGAAACCATTTTATAGTGGAGCCCTGCTGTTTTTGCACAGACTTTAGCAAGTTTCTGTCACCCTGTTTCTGGCTTCACTCATGAATCTCAAACATATTGACTGCTTCACCCCCTTCCCCCTGATTGGTTAAATTCCGACTTAGGCTCACCCCCCTTTTCTGCCAGCGTCTGTGATTGGTTGCTAGCATGACAACCAAACTGATGTCAGATTACTGTAAACTAAATAAATAATTGTAAAAATGGGCATGCACTTCGCCGTATTTTTGATTGCCAGCCAAGGTAACCCATGCGCTGGAGACTGGAATTCTTAGCATGGTGAGTACCAAGCATTCTGGGTTCCCCACGCTAAAAATTGCAGCCCATAGCCACCCCAGAATAGGCACCTCCTTGAGAGATGTCAAAACTGGCGGTTATCACCCTCTACTAGTTGTCCTGGTACTGGTGGCAGACTGAGTAATAAGGGTTTAACTTCAGCTGACAGCAAGCCCAGAGGTTAGTAATGTCGAGGCATCAATCAGATAACCGATATTACTAACCAAGTCAGTAAGGACACAAATAACCACACCAATAAATATTTTATTTGAAGATTAACCTCAATTACTTTCCTCTTTCAACTTTTTTTAAATTAAAATCAATTTGATCAAAGTCTCCCATTCCACCCTTTTTCCCCAAAAAAGGATGTAAAATATAATTAGAAAATAGAACAACAAAAAAATGTAATCCAAATAAATACTGAAGTAGTCCCAGCATATGGGGGCAAGATCAATGAATGCATGCCCCATATGGTGGGACAGCAGGCACTGCACAGCTCCCGGCAGTGTAACAACCTGTGACTTCCTTTAGGTTGTCATAGGTTACACAGTGGGTATCGTATAGCAGGGAATCCCGCTGTGTAACCTGAGATAACCTCAATGGCATCAGCACTTGTAACACACGCTGTCTCACTAGAGCCATGATATCATGTGAGATATAGCGGGTATATCTCACCGGTATCATGAGATACTGTGTGTGAGTCGCAGTGATGTCAAGGATTCCATTACAGTCAAACTTGCGGGATAGCTTCATAATACACACTGACTTGCCAGAGCTGCGATATTGCGTGAGATGTAGCTGGTATAGCTCGCTGGTATCGTGAGACAGCGTGTGTGAGTAGCAGTGATGTCAGGGAGTGCATTGCAGTTCAAACTTGCAGGATACCCCTGTGTGAGCCCTTGAGCCTTAACAGCAGTGATGTTTATGATGGCACCACTTGTCACACTATCACCAGTGGCGGTGTGCCTGCTCTCACAGTATATGGGGGATACATTCTGTGAATGTGACCCCCCTCATGCTGTAAGGTACTTTGCCCATGGGGCATTGTTTGATGCTTTGTGGTGCCCCACTGGTCAGTGCGCCACAGTAGGGGTACTGCACCCACAACCGAGTGTGCAGTATTCCTGTCATTGGGGAGTGTAAAGTCAACCTGAGGCTCCCACCCCGGCACCCTTACACCTAGACTAGGGGTCTAATTGGCAGCCCATTACCAGGCTAACCGGTCCCGGGGGGAGGAGAGTTAGGGGTAAGGAGAAGCGGGAAGTCGCACAGTGAGATGTAGTCCTTACTCAGGAGCGAAGCAAGGAGGGAGCCCTAAAGAGGTCTCCCAGCGAGGGCACCTGAGAGGAAAAGGCGACCCAGGAAAGAAAGGGGAAACCCAGTGCCAGACCACCGGACAGGTCTGGGGGAATCCCAGTCCACCAACGGAGTGCCGGCTCTGAGTCACGTTACAGGCGAATTCACCCCTGAGCCGTCAACACCAACCAGTCGAGGGGTGAAATATCTGCCCTGATTTCCCCCGTCCATAACGTGCAGCCCCACCAGGATCACCAAACCGGGTTTAGCCCCTTAGAGAGAAGAAGGGTACCTCATATCACCCAATGGGCCTGTTAGACAAGCGGGCTGTGCAGGGCAGCGCACGGATAGTATGGAGGCATAGGTTAGAACAGCGGGACATAAGGAAGACAAAAGATGGTCTATTACGGGAGCCTCACGGAGACTTTACCCTCCGCAGTGACTACCCGGCCAGCTACCCATTCAAAGACTGTGTAAACTGTAACCTGAAGTGCCATCTGAAAGGCTCCAGTAAAGTACCAGTAGAGAGTCACAAGGCCTCCGTGTCTCCTTTCTGCACAAACTGCTGCGCAGCTGCGCTGCCCACATCCAGCGCCACGACAACAAGTGCTTCTCATCACAGCCTCGGGGACTCTGCTCCACCTGTGCGGAGCTATACCACCCAGCTGCCCGTCCATTATCCCCGGAGGCCCACAGCAGCACTGGTGTATTCATCAGAAACCACAGGTGGTGGCACGAAAAACATTTATTCTTTTTATTCCCATTTACTTTTTCCCCAATTTTTGAGCTGACCACCAGGGCTATGGGTCTGGGCGGGCCACCAGTGAGATCCCTCCAACTCCGCGCCCGGGTTCCGAGTTCCCATAGACCCTTGGGTGGATCACTTTTTTTGAAGCAGATTTTGACAATCACTCCTGCCTGAACTAAGGGCTGAGGATAAAATTTTACAGTCTCTGCCAGACTTGCAATGAAAAGAATGGGACTCAGACCCCCATACAGCATCTAGTGAAAGAGCTAAGCGCTTAAACAAGCCCATATGGAAAGCCAATGAGAATTTAGAGACTGCAAAATGTGAAGTTTCTTGCAATGTGGCTTTCCTATGGCAAAGGGTGCTGAGTCACATGACTGCTGTATCAACGTGTGCTTCTTGAGCTACCACTAGAGGGAGCCGTTGGACAACTGTGCACGGTATACCAATCTTATGAGGACATTTGTGATAAATACATTGCTGTTCTGGAAAAGCTAAACATGACAAAGTCTTTAAATGAACTGCAGAGCTTCCAGCAACTTAATTCTGATGGAGACCAAAATGTAATCTCACAAATCTAGAACTGCAAACCACTCATAGCATTCATCTAGATCAGGGGTGGGCAACTTCAGGCCTCGAGGGCCGCACACAGTCCAGGATTTCAAGATTTCCTGTTGTTAATTTAAATAATTGTAAATTACCAACTATCAAATTCTAAGCAAATCTTGAAAACCTGGACTGTGTGCGGCCCTTGAGGCCTGGAGTTGCCCACCCCTGATCTAGATCACGCTCATCAAAATATTTGACTCTCAGCGAGCTGTTTATATGAGCATGTGCTGAAGCAGAAACTACTAAACTACAAGCCGTCTTTGCCTGAAAGAAGGCAGAAATGGATGCCAAATCAGCACGCAAGAAGCCAAAAATGGAAGCTGAATCAGCATGCAGGAAGGCAGAAATGGAAGCCGAATTAAAGCAGCCTACTAAATACTTCAGTTTCCCCTGAAAATGCTGTGTTTGGCCTCAAACCAGGGACTGTCTAGTCCTTCAGTTTCCCAAATGTGTTTGGCCTCAAACCAGTGATTGCCAAAGCCTTCAATTTCCACTAAAAAAGCTGTGTTTGGCCTCAAACCAATGATTGCCAAATCCTTCAGTTTCCCCTAAAAAGCCTGTGTTTGGCCCAAACACTGATGTTTGGCCTCAAAGCATTGATTGCCAAACCTTCGTGTTTCCCTAAAAATGCTGTGTTTGGCCTCAAATCAGTGATTGCCAAATCCATCAGTTTCACCTAAAAAGGCTTTTTTCTCCTAAAAGCAGTGATTGTTAAATATTTCTTTTTCCCCTAAAAAAGCTTTTTTTTAGGCCTCAAAGCAGTGATTGCCAAACACTTTATTTCCCCTAAATAGGCTGTGTTTGGCCTCAAACCATTGATTTCCAAATATTTGCGTTCCCCCTAAAAAGGTTTTTATTGTCATAAAAAAAACTCATTGCCAACTCTCTGTTGTAAAATTATGTTTTATTGGGCCTCAAATAAGTGCTTTCCAAGTCTGTGTTCATTAAACAAGAGTGGGAAATCCTGAAGTCATGGTATAAAGTGGAATAAGCATGGTGGTATAGGGGAATAAGCATGGTGGAAAGGTAAAATTCTTGGTGTTAGAGGTATACATGGGGTAGGTGCTACTGTTAATGTTACTGAAAGCTGTACTGACCAAACACCGTCTCGTCGCATCCCAAGCCAAAGTGACAACTTCTGTATCTGGACAACCTAATCCAGTCACTTTGTTGTCCAACAAGAGAGCGATACGAGCTGTGGATGAGGCTCAGAAAGAGTTTTTGCTACAATTCATGGCAAGTACTCCATCAAGTGGCCTGTTCTCCTGTTTCTCCACCTCAACATCACACACAGTACACTCCTCAGAGGTTGCGCCCCAATTACCCATGTTTCATCCCATGTCACAATTCTCCAACTGCACAACTTATTGTGGGGAAACACAAATGGGAGATTCTGCAGAGATCTTCACACGTTCAATTCAATGCGTATTAGAGGTCTGCTTCAAGATTCACTTACTACAGAGGAGGAAAGTATCTGCACCAATGCCCAAAAGCTTTTGGAGTTGGATCCAGGGGCAGACGAAGTAGGGACCCAGCAGAATCCAGACCCTCATCGCCAGACGAGGGTGGAGGTCATGGTTATGAGACTCATGTACCTGAGGACCACCCACACTGTACTGTGCATTCAGGGCAGGAAGAGGAGGAGAGTGACTCTCAGGGTGAGGAGTGGGACAACAGAGAGGATGATGATGAGGGTTGAGATCCCACTTGGAATCAACCCACAATCATGCAGCTGAGAAGCTCAGCAGAGGAGGTGGAAAAGAATGAGGAAGAGGAGAAGGTTTGGTTGTGGTTTCTCGGACAGAGACTGAGGGCTGCAAGCACGACAAGCACTGTATCCTCAGCTACCACTCTGGCTCTGAACAACAGCGGTCATGGGGCTGCAGTTGTCAGGGGCGACAAGGCTTGCCTTGCCTGGGCTTTTTTTTGACACCGCAAAGGATAACCCAACTCAAATTAATTGCATAATTGCATAATTGCAAAGTTTATAAAAAAAAAAAAAGAACTGCAGTAAAGGCAAGAAACACAACAATTTGACTTCTACATGCATGAACCACCACATGGCACAGCACCATGCATTACTCTGGAAACGTTACTGTGCTAAAACTGTGCTTAGTGGGCCTCACAAACGCCATTCAACACTTCAACTGCATTTTTAGTTTCTTCCTCCTTTGTCACCGTGGCAAGTGTTATCCAACAGGTGTCCAGAACCCTTCACCTGTTTATCTGCTACAGTTGGGGCGAGTGAGAGCTGTTACAGGAATGGACACACCTGCTGCTTTTCACCGATCTCAGACACCGAGCACACTACTTATTTGTCAATCCACCATAACACCTCTGCCTGCACTTCCTTTAAAGTGCAGCATTTTGTCAGGTACACTTTACTCCGCCCTCTCACAGCACAGCAACCAACACTCAGTCATGCTGTTGTGGTCACGTAAAAAATTATTTCCTCCTACACATCCCAATGGAAAGACCTTGAACTTCAGCATCTCCAATTTCTTTGCCACAGAAATGCTGGCTTTCCGCCTTTTGGATACAGTTGGTTTCTGAAACCTGATGGCGGTCGCAGCCCTCCAGTATCAGTTGCCCAGTCAACATTACTTCTCAAAGAAAGATGTGCCTGCGCTACACCAGCATGTCGCAGACAATATCACCTTGTTCCTTGAGGAACTCTGTGTGTGACAGGGTACATATCACCACTGATACCTGGATAAGCAAACATGGCCAGGGGCATTACATTTTGCTCACTGGGCACTGGGTGACTCTGGTTGCTGCGGAGCCAGGCGGGAAAGGGACTACTCCCCGAATCTTAAAATCTCCAAGACATTTGGGACAAACCTCTGCATGTACCATTTTATCCACTGCTTCAACCTTCTCCACCTCCTCTAGTTCCTCCAGCTGCACCATGCGAGGATGGAGTAAAGCGACAGAGAGGGGTTCATGGTATTAGACAAACTGGTAGTGAAGGTTCAGAAGCCGAAGAACAAATGTTGAAGGATGAGGATGAAGTGGTGGTGGGCACAGAACAGTCAGGAGATGAGGAAGAAATTATTCCCCTTTCTGTTGTCCAAGGTTGGCAGGAGAGGACAAAGGAAGGAAGTTTGATTTTTTACCCCCCACCAACACAGCAAGGACTTGGGCCTCATGGATGCGTCAAACACATGAGCGCCTTCTTGCTGCATTATGTGCAACATGATGCTGGAAATTGTTTAGATTAGCTATGACTATTGGGTTGGATCCGTGGTACAAGAGTAAATTTAGCCAGATGCTTTCTGCCCTGGACATGAACATGTGCATACTGAAGTATCAAAATAAGCTTTTAGATTATTTTAGGATAGGTTTTCTCCAACACAGCAGTGAGAGACACAGTATGCATCACAGATCTACACTTTCAACCTGGGCACCATTGAGTTGTCAGTATAGAAACACTTGCAGCAGTTTTAGGGTGTGTGCCCACATAGTGGTTTAGTGACGTTCAAATCGTCAGTAAACCGCTGGAAAATTCAAGGAGCCTAGACTCCTGAGCTCAGAAGTCACCAGCGGTTTTCCAGCGGTTTCTCAGCGGTTTCCCAGCGTTTTTTTCAGCATGTGCACAGCGTTTTACAGTCGGTTTTCCAGCGGTTTTTCCGGCGGTTTTCTATGGAGGATTTTGTCCATGGAAACGCTCAAAAACCGCTGAGAAGAATTGACATGCTGTATGCTGCTAAACCACTAGGAAACTGCTCAACCTCTGGCAGATCCGCTCACATAAACCCACTATGTGTGCACAGCGGTTTCTAAATTACATAGGGTTACTTGTAAGTCCTAACGCTGCTTAGGATTTACATAAATTTAAATAAAACCTATGCTAAATCGCCGGCGGTTTTCGCTGCTAAACCGACACTAAACCACTATGTGGGCACACACCCTAACTGTCAGAAGCAATTTCTGGGAGTCATTAGATCATTATTTTACACCAACCTGTGCAACGGCAGAACTGAGTAGAAGTCTGACAAATAGTGAATGACTGGAGAGCATCTAGAAGGAGTATCTAGAGCTCAATATCCATGCCATCATGGGAGGGGGGTTTGGATCCTTTCAAATTTTGGGATTAAAAAATGGAGGAGTGGCCAAAGCTCACCAGTCATGCCTTGGATGTTTTGTTATGCCCATCAGCCAGCATTCTCTCAGAATGTGTCTTCTGCATTGCTGGTGATGTCCTGATAGATATAGATAACCACATCAGGCTGTTCCCAGAAAGTGTAGACCACCTAACTTTCATCAAAATGAACAAGTCATGGATGTCCAAGGACTTTTCCACCTCAGTAGAGTGTCAGACTGGGCAGACTAGGTGTTTTTTTTTTCCAGTGTGCTTCATTGATCGCCATTATACAATTTTTATTCTGGGTCTATTGATGCCACTTTCATTGTATCAGGCCCTAATTTTTTTAAATGTGGAAACTCTTCTTCGGGTCACCTTCTTGTTTGATTCCAGAATTTCGCAGGGTTCTCTAAGCACGATGCCTAGATGTGTCATTCATCCCC
The DNA here is from genome assembly GCA_033576535.1 of Allobates femoralis. NCBI lineage: Eukaryota > Metazoa > Chordata > Amphibia > Anura > Aromobatidae > Allobates > Allobates femoralis. The sequence goes on along the minus strand of JARQOC010000002.1, from coordinate 286,834,257 downwards.
CTGTTACTAATGAAAATTTAACCTTAAAATGCTAGGCAGCGCCCTGTTCCAGACCCTACGCCATGCAGGCAGGCTTTGCCATTTTACAATTTTTACTCTGAGCCAATTGATACTACTTTCATGGTATCTGACCCTAATTCTTTGAAATGTGGAGACTCTTCTTGGAGTCTCATTCTTTTCTGTTTCTTGAATGTAGAAGGGCTCTCTGAGCATGATACCTACACGTGTCACTCAGTCACTAATTAATATTTAACCATGAAATGCTAGGTCAAGCCTTGTTCCAGACCCTGTGCCATGCATGCATTCTGTGCCATTCTACAATTATTACTCTGAATCAATTGATGCCACTTTCCGGCCCTAATTTTTTGAAGTGTGGAAACTCTTCTTGTGGAAACACAGTATAATGAATGGCCCCACAGCCCAACCACAAACATTATGATGACTCCCACAGCTTCAACACACACCAATCCTCCCCCCACACAGAATGATGGGTACACAGTACTACTCCCACACACAGTATCATGGCACAGTAGACTACACCACACAGTAAAATGCTCTCACAATGAGAGATGAGCAAACCTTCCCCGAACATATTCGCTAGAGGCCTTAGACTGGGGCAATGTCATTTGGGGACCCCAACCCCCTCAAAGCAACTATCCGGTATGGCATGAACCACCCTGTCCTGTATCATTTAATGAGGATATTCAGTTTGCGGATGCAATCGCCCAGGAGTGGTTGTATGGTTCATGTGTTCAGGGCTGCCTTAGCATTGCATAAGGTGCTGGAATTTTCACCTCTGAAGGTGATGAAATTAGCACCTGTGCAATGCTAAAGAAATCCTGTACACTTGCACTGTTTTCAGACCTTGAGGACTGTAGTTGGCCACCACTGTCTTAGAAGTTTCTGTGGAAGTAGCCAGGGGGCAAGAGGAATTCTCCAGCCCTTTCACCACAACTGCGGCTCTCCCTGGACTCTCTTAGGTCTTGTGATCATGGTGCATTGTTTAATGCTATTTTGACCCAGATTTTGAGAATTTGCATGTCTATCCTGAGGCCAGCAAAGTCTATGATAGGTCAGAAGGGCTGTGCCCATGTTGCTTTTTTTTTACTTGCACATGTGGTTCAGATTTCTTTATTCTGCCACAAAATCTGCACCAAATCTGCAAGGAAAAAACAAACGTTGGCACAGCATTTCTGAACTCTCAGACTTTGCTAGCTTCAGGATAGACATGCAGATGTTTATGCAGATTCTCAAAATCCACTTCTAAAGAAGCATGAAGCAACGTACCCTAGGGGCAGATGACGATGCTGCCAGGTGTTGTCGCTCCCCGTAGGTGGAACGGTGCCCGGGGGGCACGTGTAAAAGTCAATGAGTAAATGGTAATAAAGATGTAGTGCAGGGCAGTTGACGCTGGAATGATTCAAGGACACAGCTGGTGCAGTTTTACAAGTTTACTCACAATTCTTTAGCAGCCATGTCCAGCCGAACAGGGGGTCCAGTCACTCCCAGGTACATGGGAAAACACTTACCCGGCACCAGCCAGGAATGGGGGTTTGATCGGTCCCCCACCTTTCTTGCCTGGAGTACCTAGTGGTGCATGTGCTTTTTGTGGGTACCGGTGTAACAGGCCAGATTAACCCCCCGACCAGAATATACCCGGGGTTAAAGTGGCCTAGCCCAGTTTATACCCCGGGTATATTCTGGCCTAGCCCAGTTTATACCCCGGGGTATAAACTGGGCTAGCCCAGAATATACCCCCCTGGGCCAGAATATACCCCGGGTATATTCTGGCCTAGCCCAAACTATACCCCGGGGTATAAACTGGCCTAGGCCAGATTATACCCCTCCGTATACCACAGCAGCCGTAGATCACAGGGCCCCAAGCAACACATGGGGGCCCGAGGCTGCACAAAGTGGCCCCAGGCTGCAGAAAGTGGCCCTACGCAACATACAGGGGCCCCAGGCAGCACACAGGGACCCCAGGTTACACACAGGATCCCAGGCTACACACAGGGGCCCCAGTCAGCATACAAGGACCCCAGGCAGTGCACGGGGCCCAAGGCGGTGCACAAGGCCCCAGGCAGCACAAAGTGGCCCCAGGCAACATGCAGGGGCCCCAGGCAGTGCTAGGGGCCCCAGGCTACACACAGGCTCCCAGGCTACACACAGGGGCCCCATGCAGCATACAAGGGCCCCAGGTAGCACAAAGGGCCCCAGGCAACATACAGGGGCCCCAGGCAGTACTAGGGGCCCCAGGCTACACACAGGATCCCAGGCTACACACATGGGCCCAATGCAGCATACAAGGGCCCCAGGCAGCACAAAGGGGCCCCAGGCAACATACAGGGGCCCCAGGCTGCACACAGGATCCCAGGCTACACACAGGGGCCCCAGGCAGTGCTAGGGGCCCCACGCTACACACAGGATCCCAGGCTACACACAGGGGCCCCATGCTGCATACAAGGGCCCCAGGCAGCACACAGGGGCCCCAGGCAGCACAATGTGGCCCCAGGCAACATACAGGGGCCCCAGGCTGTACTAGGGGCCCCAGGCTGCGCACAGGATCCCAGGCTACACACATGGGCCCAATGCAGCATACAAGGGCCCCAGGCAGCACAAAGGGGCCCCAGGCAACATACAGGGGCCCCAGGCTGCACACAGGATCCCAGGCTACACACAGGGGCCCCAGGCAGTGCTAGGGGCCCCACGCTACATACAGGATCCCAGGCTACACACAGGGGCCCCATGCTGCATACAAGGGCCCCAGGCAGCACACAGGGGCCCCAGGCTGCACACAGGATCCCAGGCTACACACAGGGGCCCCATGCTGCATACAAGGGCCCCAGGCAGCACACAGGGGCCCCAGGCAGCACACAGGATCCCAGGCTACACACAGGGGCCCCAGGCAGTGCTAGGGGCCCCACGCTACACACAGGATCCCAGGCTACACACAGGGGCCCCATGCTGCATACAAGGGCCCCAGGCAGCACAATGTGGCCCCAGGCAGCACAATGTGGCCCCAGGCAAAATACAGGGACCCCAGGCAGTACTAGGGGCCCCAGGCAGCACACAGGATCCCAGGCAACACACAGGGGCCCCAGGCAGTGCTAGGGGCCCCACGCTACACACAGGATCCCAGGCTACACACAGGGGCCCCATGCAGCATACAAGGGCCCCAGGCAACATACAGGGGCCCCAGGCAGTACTAGGGGCCCCAGGCTACACACAGGGGCCCCAGCCAGCATACAAGGGCCCAATGCAGCATACAAGGGCCCCAGGCAGCACAAAGGGGCCCCAGGCAACATACAGGGGCCCCAGGCTGCACACAGGATCCCAGGCTACACACAGGGGCCCCAGGCAGTGCTAGGGGCCCCATGCTACACACAGGATCCCAGGCTACACACAGGGGCCCCATGCTGCATACAAGGGCCCCAGGCAGCACAATGTGGCCCCAGGCAGCACAATGTGGCCCCAGGCAAAATACAGGGACCCCAGGCAGTACTAGGGGCCCCAGGCAGCACACAGGATCCCAGGCAACACACAGGGGCCCCAGGCAGTACTAGGGGCCCCAGGCTACACACAGGGCCCCAGGCAGCATACAAGGGCCCCAGGCAGTGCATGGGATCCCAGGCAGTGCACAGGGCCCCAGGCAGCACAAAGTGGCCCGAGGCAGCACAAAGTGGCCCCAGGCAACATACAGGGGCCCCAGGCAGTACTAGGGACCCCAGGCTACACACAGGATCCCAGGCTACACACAGGAGCCCCAGCCAGCATACAAGGGCCCCAGGCAGTGCACGGGGCCCCAAGCAGCACAAAGTGGCCCCAAGCAGCACAAAGTAGCCCCAGGCAACATACAGGGGCCCCAGGCAGTACTAGGGGCCTGAGGCTACACACAGGATCCCAGGCTACACACAGGGGCCTCATGCAGCATACAAGGGCCCTAGGCAGCACACAGGGACCCCAGGCAGAATACAGGGGCCCCAGGTAGAACACAGGGGCCCCAGGCAGCACACAGGGACCCCAGGTAGTGCTAGGGACCCCAGGCAGCACAAAGGTGCCCCAGGCAGCACACAGGGGCCTCAGTCTACACACAGGATCACAGGCAGCACAAAGGGGCCCCCATCGTGGAATGGGGGCGCCATATCATTTTCAGGGTGCTGACCTCTGATGACAGGTATTGGAAAGGAGGAAGCAACACGAATAGGGTGAGATTCTTTTTTCCACACTTTTTATGCACCTCGTTTTTATCAGTGTTTTTTCTGTGAGTTTTCATTTTTAAAGAAAGTATTGTTTAGTGGGTTAATTATGTTTTTTGGTGTATTAAAGATTAAAGTATATTAAAGATCAGATTTTTCACGTTTATGAGCACCATGGAGTGATGTACTCAAGAATTACATAATTTTTCAACATTTTATTTTTTAAAACTCTAAACACATTCTTTTTTTTACTTCAACCAGAAAACCTTGACGTTCATAAAAAACCTGGCTGTTCAGGGTATAATAAAAGTCCATAACATTGTAAAACTTCAACTTATAAAGACACCTTTACATCGGGCGATTAATGGCTCCAGAGAGCGCTTTTTGCCAATAATCCTACACATGGCTGGTGACTGGACACTACAATATAAACGTTCAAAGGTAAACACTGATAACAACATTACAATGATTAGTTCACACTGATAACCACATTAAAATGATCATGCTTGTTTTCAAGATAAAGTGCATGTTCTGTTGTTAACTGCAGATTGAAGTTTGCCGGATAGGTCAACCAATCCATGGTGTCACCGACTTTTGTGTGGATGACGATGTCACAACTCAACAGATTTGCTGTGGCCATGATTTCTGCATCAGTTGCCCAGACTCCATCACGAGAGATGCTAGAGTTGTTCACATATTCATTCACATCTTGATTAATGTAGCCCTGTATTTTTTGGTACAAGTCAGTTTTCATGTGGTGGATGACTTTAGCTCTGAGAAGGGAGTAGTTGTCCTCTGTTCCGGTCAGGATGTAGCTGATGGCCCGAAAGTAGCAGTTCCCATCACCTTTGGTTTTATATGTACGCCGTGGTTGTCCAAGATCTCTTGTGCATCCAAAGTACACAACCTTACTAAACATAAGGTTAAGAGTGGTGGTAAGATACTTCCTTCCTGAACTTGGTAGTGGTTTGAAAGTCTTGGTTTGCTTGTGTTTCTGTGTGGCAGAGTCACTGGGGCAGTCATCAGGGGACTGGGGTGGTACAGAAGTCTCTTCAACTTGGTAAATCTTAAGGTTGCTGGCATGGTAGGTGTTGCTTAGTATCTTGCCAGTGTTATTGTTCTTAATTTTTACTCGTCCCTTGGTTAAGGATTCCACAACTAAGTAGGGTCCAACCCAGCGTGGTTCCATCTTAGAACCCATGCGATTAATACGACGTTGATTCTTGATATAAACAATGGTGCCAGGAGTGATTTCTTTGTTGCTGTTGTGTCGGCGATCAAAGGCACACTTTTGGTGTTCCTGAGCAGAATGGATGTTGGTACTTACAGTTGAGTGGATCATGTTATGAATGGTTGTGAGTGTATTTAGCACATCAGGGTTGGCATCATCTGAAAGAGACATGACATCCACAGTGTCATTTGCTGATGGATTGAGATCAATAGGAAGCTTAGCCTTTCGTCCATACATGACCTCAAATGGAGTGCACTTGGTTGAGGCATGCACAGATGTGTGATAGGCAAACAAAACACCAGGGATGAACTGGTCCCAGTTGGTTCCTTGGTCATTGACAAGCTTGCTTATAGATTCTTTGAGTGTTCGATTGTCACGTTCCCGCTGGCCATTTGTTTGGGGGTGGTAGGCAGATGAAATGCGATGATCTGTTTGAAAATGATCCATCAAGTTGTCGATGATCAAGTTCACAAACTCTCTTCCCTGGTCGCTAATCAATATGTCCATACAGCCTAAGCGGCAAATAATGGTGTACAAAAATTTTGCTACTGACATGGCACTCTTGTCTGGAACAGCTGTTGCTTCAGTCCACTTGGAGAAATGATCAGTGACAGCAACTATATATTTGTTGCCGTTTGATGTTTCCTGAAGAGGACCGATCATATCAATCCCAACTAAACTCCATACTTTTCCAGGCACTGGTATACTGTTGAGTGGCGGAGCTTCTTTGCTGATTTTGGGACTTGTGACAAAACATTTTTGACAGGCTTTGACATGTTGGTGAACATCGTTCTTCATTCCCTTCCAGTAATAACGGTCAGAAATTTTGGCAAATGTTTTATCTCTGCCAAAATGGCCACCAGAAATTGGGTTGTCGTGACAGGCCTTCAGGATATTTGGCAGTCGGCTTTTACTGAGAACCTCCTTTTTTCCATAGTAAATAATCCCTTTCTCTGCTCGATATGGCTTACAAGTTTGCCTAAACTGGGATTTGGCATTTGCACGCTTCTCTGGAGGTAGATCGTAGATCCACTGGGGGTACTTTTGTTGTGTTGCAGTGTAGAATCTCAAAAGCTGTTCATACAGTTGGTCTTCCATTCTTGTCAAAATTGGAAAAATTACTTTTTTAGTTGGAGGTCTTCCAAGTTCACTATATTTACCTTATCAGGATAGAATAGGAGCTCTCACTGGACAACTGTGAAAAGTAAAACTGAAAGTGTGTCTCATAGAGAGCAGGAAGAAACATACAGTACATAACAAGTTACAACACATAACATTAACTATGCACTGATGGAACAGCACCATCTCTGGTCAGTTCAATGTAATGCCTCCAACACTTGCTGTAAATGTAGTCCACATGTTCACATGCAATAGATTTGCTGCTGATTTTCCACAGGGAAAAAATCAGCAGCCAATCTGCATCAAAATCCACATCCCAATGATGTGGATTTTTTATGCAGAATCACAGCAGATTTCTCTGTGTGACATGCAAGAGGGAAATCTTCTGCAAGCCACATAAAAATCTGACAAAATCCGCACGAAATGGTATATGGTTTGTGTATGAGCATCTATATGTATATATAGCACTACAGCAGCAAAAGCACACTAATATTTTGCCCTAGATGAGTATAGACCATGGGTATATTATAGCCTAGGCCAAACTATTCCCTATGGTCTAAAGTGGCCTGGACCACATTATTCCCCTGCTGCTGTAGATCAGATTTTTCACACTCATGAGAATGATTAAGTGATATACTTAAGAACGGAGCCCCAGACGTCGCACAGGGGGCCCCAAACATCCCACAGAGGGCCCCAGACAGCATAGAGGGGGCCAAAGACAGTGCACAGAGGGGCCGAGACAGCACAAAGGGGCTCTGAATGCTGTCTCGTGCCCCCTTGCACGTTGTCTCTCCCCCACACTTGTGCTGTCTCTGACCCCGAGTGCTTCCTGGGGCCCTTGTATGATGCATGGGGCCCCTGTGCATAGCCTGGGATCCTGTGTGTAGCCTGGGGTCCCTAGTACTGCCTGGGGCTGCTGTATGTTGCCTGGGGCCACTTTGTGCTGCCTGGGGCCCTGTGCACTGCCTGGGGCCCCTAGTACTGCCTGGGGCCCTTGTATGCTGGCTTGGACCCCTGTGTGTAGCCTGGGATCCTGTGTGTAGCCTGGGAACCTGTGTGTAGCCTGGGGCCCCTAGTACTGCCTGGGGCCCTGTAAGTTGCCTGGGGCCACTTTGTGCTGCCTGGGGCCCTGTGCACTGCCTGGGGCACTGGTATGCTGGCTGGGGCCCCTATGTGTAGCCTGGGATCCTGTGTGTAGCCTGGGGCCCCTAGTACTGCCTGGGGCCCCTGTATGTTGCCTGGGGCCCTTGTATGCTGCCTAAGGCCCCTGTGTGTAGCCTGGGATCCTGTGTGTAGCCTGGGTCCCCTGTATGTTGCCTGGGGCCCTTGTATGCTGCATGGGGCTCCTGTGCATAGCCTGGGATCCTGTGTGTAGCCTGGGGTCCCTAGTACTGCCTGGGGCTGCTGGATGTTGCCTGGGGCCACTTTGTGCTGCCTGGGGCCCCTAGTACTGCCTGGGGCCCTTGTATGCTGGCTGGGGCCCCTGTGTGTAGCCTGGGATCCTGTGTGTAGCCTGGGGCCCCTAGTACTGCCTGGGGCCCCTGTATGTTGCCTGGGGCCCTTGTATGCTGCCTAAGGCCCCTGTGTGTAGCCTGGGATCCTGTGTGTAGCCTGGGTCCCCTAGTACTGCCTGGGGCCCCTGTATGTTGCCTGGGGCCACTTTGTGCTGCCTGGGGCCACTTTGTGCTGCCTGGGGCCCCTGTATGTTGCATGGGGCCACTTTGTGCTGCCTGGGGCCACTTTGTGCTGCCTGGGGCCCTGTGCACTGCCTGGGGCCCCGTGCACTGCCTGGGGCCCTTGTATGCTGGCTGGGGCCCCTGTGTGTAGCCTGGGATCCTGTGTGTAGCTTGGGGCCCCTAGTACTGCCTGGGGCCCCTGTATGTTGCCTGGGGCCCTTGTATGCTGCATGGGGCCCCTGTGTGTAGCCTGGGATCCTGTGTGTAGTCTGGGGCCCCTAGTACTGCCTGGGGCTCCTGTATGTTGCCTGGGGCCACATTGTGCTGCCTGGGGCCACTGTGTGCTGCCTGGGGCCCCTGTATGCTGCATGTGGCCCCTGTGTGTTGCCTGGGATCCTGTGTGTAGCCTGGGGCCCCTAGTACTGTCTGGGGCCCCTGTATGTTGCCTGGGGCCCCTTTGTACTGCCTGGGGCTCTTGTATGCTGCATGGGGCCCCTGTGCGTAGCCTGGGATCCTGTGTGTAGCCTGGGGCCCCTAGTACTGCCTGGGGCCCCTGTATGTTTCCTGGGGCCACATTGTGCTGCCTGGGGCCCTTGCATGCTGGCTGGGGGGCCCCTGTGTGTAGCCTGGGATCCTGTGTGTAGCCTGGGGCACCTAGTACTGCCTGGGGCCACATTTTGCTGCCTGGGGCTCCTTTGTGCTGCCTGGGGATCTTGTATGCTGCCTGGGGCCCCTGTGTGTAGCCTGGGATCCTGTGTGTAGCCTGCGGCCCCTAGAACTGCCTGGGGCCCCTGTATGTTGCCTGGGGCCACATTGTGCTGCCTGGGGCCACTGTGTGCTGCCTGGGGCCCCTGTATGCTGCATGTGACCCTTGTGTGTTGCCTGGGATCCTGTGTGTAGCCTGGGGCCCCTAGTACTGTCTGGGGCCCCTGTATGTTGCCTGGGGCTCTTTTGTACTGCCTGGGGCTCTTGTATGCTGCATGGGGCCCCTGTGTGTAGCCTGGGATCCTGTGTGTAGCCTGGGGCCCCTAGTACTGCCTGGGGCCACTGTATGTTGCCTGTGGCCACATTGTGTTGCCTGGGGCCCCTTTGTGCTGCCTGGGGCTCTTGTATGCTGCATGGGGCCCCTGTGTGTAGCCTGGGATCCTGTGTGTAGTCTGGGGCCCCTAGTACTGCCTGGGGCTCCTGTATGTTGCCTGGGGCCACTTTGTGCTGCCTGGGGCCACTTTGTGCTGCCTGGGGCCTTGTGCACCACCTGGGGCCCCGTGCACTGCCTGGGGCCCTTGTATGCTGGCTAGGGCCCCTGTGTGTAGCCTGGGATCCTGTGTGTAGCCTGGGGCCCCTGTGTGCTGCCTCGGGCCCCTTGCACTGCCTGGGGCCCTAGCACTGCCTGAGGCCCTGTATGTTGCCTGGGGCCACTTTCTGCTGCCTGGGGCCACTTTGTGCAGCCTCGGGCCCCCATGCGTTGCTTGCGGCCCTGTGCACGGCTTGGGTCCCTGATCTACAGCTGCTGTGGTGTACAGAGGGGTATAATCTGGCCTAGGCCAGTTTATACCCCGGGGTATAGTTTGGGCTAGGCCAGAATATACCCGGGGTATATTCTGGCCCAGGGGGGTATATTCTGGCCTAGCCCAGTTTATACCCCGGGGTATAAACTGGGCTAGGCCAGAATATACCCGGGGTATAATCTGGGCTAGGCCACTTTAACCCCGGGTATATTCTGGTCGGGGGGTTAATCTGGCCTGTTACACCGGGTAGTGTCCCCTCCTTAACTGGGGTTGGGGGTACCACACCTCTGGTTAAGGTGCAGTACCGCTGTGGTGACTGGACCCTCAGGGGCGCCACATACCGCCTTTGTAAAACATAGCACGTCGTCGGGCTGGACCTGGTAAAAGATGTGACAATTTTTTTTTTTACAATGTGCATTAACATTAACAAAACTTCCCTTCCCGGGAGGCACTAATTTCTTGAATGTTACATAATAGTAATAAAATGTATAAAAATACAAAAACTTGGTATAAAAGAAAGTGCAAACACTTAGTTCAGCAAGCGTCCCTCATTGGGTGTCTTCCCATTGTTCTTTTAGTGCTTTATGGGGGACCCACTTCCAAAAAAACCCCAACGTAGGTCCTGGATGGGCTACAGGACAAGATGGACCATCATTTTAGACCATACCAAGTAGGTTTTTCTCCATGATCAACGGGTTAACTTTGCAAAGGACGTTTCAGGATAAAAGCATTTGTCCTAAACCAACAGGGAGCACACCACATTGTGCTAACTATATACAATTACAGTTGCGATCAATCATTGTCCATGATCTATTTGTCCATAAAATAACGAACATTCACACATCACTTTTATACTAATCAAGTTAATTTAACACACTATTTACACAACACTTTGCAATTTCTTATTACTCTCTTTTCCATGGCAGTTTTTAGGCCTTACCACTTGCTCTACTCCTAGTAACACAGGCCAAATATACCCTATCACGGGTGTTTGCGTGCCTTGCTCCTGTATTTTAGGTGGTTCCTCACACGCTGTTGCTAGCACAAGTAATGGGTCTCTTGCTGCAGCGGCTGGCTTAGGGGGACACTTGGTTCTTTTGTACCCCATTTTCCTTCAGTGTGTACTGTCTATGCTTTCCTGCATGCCGGGTGAAAGTTACTACTTCCCCTGGGTGCAGATCTCTGTTAAGGTACCTTTACACGCCGCGACGGCAGGCTGGATACATCCCGCTACAGGCTACAAATGTAGCTTGTAGCGCCAATGTAGCCCGTCGTAGCGGCGTCTGAAGACGTGACGATACAGCCGGCAACAGATACATCTGTTTCCTAGCTCTGCTCGAAAACTGATGGCTACAACGCCGATCAGTGGTGTAACTTCAGGCCTCAGGGCCCCAATGCGAAAGCTCCAACGGGGCCCCCAATTATTGCAAATCTTTAGTAGTATTAGTCTTTTTCTATGGGTCAAAGAAACGTTCGGGGCCCCCTAGGCTGCAGGGCCCAGGTGCGATCGCAACCCCTGCATCTATTGTAGTTACGCCCCTGACGCCGATGGTAGCGAGCTGTATCGGCGTGTAAAGAAGCAACGGAAGGGAACTCGGGACAGCCTGCGATGTAGCTGCAATGTAGCTAAGGCGTCACCTAGGCTCCGTGTTACCGCGCCCCATGTGCGATCATTGGTGGAAGCTGCTGCGTGCCGATTGGCCCTTGCCTCACAGCCCTCCATCTTGGATGAGCTGTCCCTTCAGCACTACAGATACGCGCCGTATGCACGATCATACCTTAGTACAATTACGCGGCCCCCAACTTACGGAAAACAAAACCAAATGGACCATGATCCTCATATACAGTGTGCACATCCTGTAAACAAATAATGAATAATGCTGGACACAGCGGTCAAGTATGTGTTACGGGCCGGCCTGCCTTATTGAACTGCAGATGCCGCATAAAAGTGTCCCTTGAGTGTCTGCGCGCAACTCAAACACTGATGCACGTATACACACACCGCATTGAAGTCGAGTAGTCAGTACACAGCGCACAGGCTTGGTACGCATCGCTCTGTGGGTGTTGTACAGTAGGTGCCGCAGAAGTGCTTCGCCCGTGTCACTGCGCGTAGGACTAGTTCAAAGGGTGCGTGACCCGGAACGTGGCCGTAATGACGTAATTACGATAGTTTCATTTTCACTCTGCCTGCAAGGTGCCAGCCCCTCCTCTGCACACACCATTGCAGTCATGGCGGCCGTTCACCGCGCTGCTACGTGGGGGATGGCTGAACTCATCATCCTCATAGACTACTGTGACCGGTATGACTATTGGGGTCACCGGCACCACCGTCATCCCAGGCTGCGTAATCGCGCCACTATTCGGCGGATTCAGCGTGCTCTGCTGAATAAACTCGGGGTGCAGAGGGTCGCCAAAGCAGTGCAGAAAAAGATCGCGGACCTGAAGTCCAAATGCCCAGCCCGCATAATAGACATTCGTGCCAGGATTGCCAGGCTGCGCGGTGAGTACTTCAGAGGGCCACACATGCTTTGTATTGGATGTAAGCACGACAAAAACCAAAAAAAAAGTTGACAAACATCCTAGGTACAGTGAGAGGGACACCGGCAGACATGCAAAGGGGGACTATATAGTCGGCACATTATAGATAGCCTGGCTACACATCTGCCTACAACTAATGTTCATGTGGCACCCAAGATTACTCCACAGTGTTATATGCTCTCCACACAATTACCACACTAATGCCACATACATACGCCATACAGAATACATGACATCATCCCATATCAGAACTACAGCAAACACATATAACAAATATTGAACTGTCCATACATATCATAGCCAAAACATTCTGCTGACACATTATTTCTTGTTTCATCATCTCCAGGTGCTGAAGTGTCACCAGATGAGGCTCCCCCGCAACCCCCTGCAGCTGGCCCACCAACCCCACTGCGACAAGAGGCAGCTGGCCCACCAACCCCACCGCCTCAAGACGCAGCTGGACCACAATCCCCACTAGGGACTAGCCCCGCACCAGGGCAAGAGGAGGAGGAGGACCATGATGAGCCTGCGTTGCTGGAGGCAGAGGTGGCATCGCCTGCTCGCCCACATGAGGCTCTGGTTCAAGCTCCAAATGCGGCTGCCTTGGATGCTTATGGCGGTAAGTTATTTAAGTTGGATTCTAGGGGTGGACCACTCTAAGCAGTGTTGTTGCTAGTTGGGAAATGGTAAACCTAAGCATTTCTGACATAATGTCCTTCACCCACTCTTGCAGATGGAGAACGTGCTGGAGCTGCGGGCTGGAGTGTCAGTGCCTCCCCATCACCCCCTGATAGTCAGGATGATGTTGAGCCCCAGGGTAAGGACTATATAGGTTGTGTGAACCTGACACAAAGAGCAGAGGTAGTATTCCAAAGTAATGATGTGTTTTCTCACACACAATACAGGTGTACCCACGATGGAGGACGTGGTGAGGGCCCACCACCAGTTTGCCCACCGACTGCAACGGGCCCTACAACGTGGGATCCAGGATCTCACCCGCCTGTCTGACATGGTGGATACCGTCCTGCAACATCAGGATGGCCAACATTGACATCTCACCCCTCCCGGAAACAAATGTGCTCCCCTGACCCCCAAATATGTTGTCCTTGTTGGACCTGGAAATTACAGACGTTGCCTGTTTGGCTTTTGATGTTGTTTTTTTGTTGTTTTTGCCCCCGTTGGGCTCTTTTCTTATAGTGTCCCACTATCAGAAATGGTGGATTGTGGGATGGCTAGCCTTTTGGCCCTTTCACCTATCCTGTCCCACATTGGGACCATCAGGAGTGTGTATTAACCAGCCCCTTGCCTTCTGGACCTATCCTGTCCCACATTGGGACCATCAGGAGTGTGTATTAACCAGCCCTTTGCCTTCTGGACCTATCCTGTCCCACATTGGGACCATCAGGAGTGTGTATTAACCAGCCCTTTGCCTTCTGGACCTATCCTGTCCCACATTGGGACCATCAGGAGTGTGTATTAACCAGCCCTTTGCCTTCTGGACCTATCCTGTCCCACATTGGGACCATCAGGAGTGTGTATTAACCAGCCCTTTGCCTTCTGGACCTATCCTGTCCCACATTTGGACCATCAGGAGTGTGTATTAACCAGCCCTTTGCCTTCTGGACCTATCCTGTCCCACATTGGGACCATCAGGAGTGTGTATTAACCAGCCCTTTGCCTTCTGGACCTATCCTGTCCCACATTGGGACCATCAGGAGTGTGTATTAACCAGCCCTTTGCCTTCTGGACCTATCCTGTCCCACATTGGGACCATCAGGAGTTTGTATTAACCAGCCCTTTGCCTTCTGGACCTATCCTGTCCCACATTGGGACCATCAGGAGTGTGTATTAACCAGCCCTTTGCCTTCTGGACCTATCCTGTCCCACATTTGGACCATCAGGAGTGTGGGATGGCTACACCTATCTGGAAGCTGCATTCTGTGTATTGTGGCAAATGTCTTCCACACATGTATGTAGCTAATAAAATGTCTTGTTAACTTTTAATTTGGCTCCTTCATGTCACAACAAGAATATTTGGGGGGGGAAACATGTTCATCAGGTAAATATCTCACACACATTACCACACCTCTTTGTGAAAGTGCAACCACAGTACAAAGGAACCTATGGTCGTCCTACTCTGAGGGCATTGGCCCATATTGTGTGGCTGGGGCCAAACTATATTGTGACCAACACCATTCACCCACGCTGCCCCCCCCAAACCATAACCCAAAAGAAAAACACAATTGAGTGTGATCAAAAATTTAATACTCTCAGAATGGGAAAGAAACATAAACAAATCATATGCAGCAATTCTGCTAAAAAGTCTGCAACAAAACTAAGGAACAAAAAAAGGAAGTTCCTCCAGATGGAAAAGTCCTGAGTGCCAATTCGGTGCATTGGCTACTAGTGTCAAACTTCTTCATCCTCTGTCGGCTCTGACAATGCCGCCTCCCCCCTCCTCACAGGGCAGCCCCGACCTGCCCGTGAACGTGTTGATGTACGCGAACGTGTTGGGGGGGAATGGGTTGACTGTGGCGGGGCCGGTCTTCTCACGGGCCGAGATGGGGCAGCTGGGGAAAGGGGCCATAAGGTGTGTTGCATAGGGGGGGGGACGTGGCATCCCCATTGAAGGGCCCCATCATCGGCAGCATCAGCGGCATTGTTGAAGACCCGCAGAAGGATCTTTTTTTGGAGCGGCTCCATCCCTCGCAACCTGTCGCTCATGTAGAGGGCGGTGCTGTCGATGTGGGTCCGCTGTTCGTCCAACAGCACGCGTCGGGCCCAGGTGCCCAGCTCCGTCTCTGGTGGTGCTGGACGTCGCCGGCGACGGATCCTGGAGCTGGGCCCTGGGGCCGGACCCACATCACTCGCCCCGCCCTCCTGCTCAGCCCCAGATGTCATTGGCTGAGCATCATCAGCGACAGATTGCTCCGCAATGGAGCCGTCCTCTCCTGGGGCCTGTTGGGGGAGAGAAAAAAAAAAAACATTAGTGAGGGCAAGATCCACACCATACCATGGACACAGGACACAATATACCACTCCCACAAAAATAAAACCAAACCCTAAATATCTTCAAGGAATCAACAAACACCAAACCACCAAACGTTAAAGACCCCAAAACCTGTACTTCGCCTGGACACTCACCTCTACGATTCCAGGTACTCAGCACAATACAGAATTAGGTGTCAGTCAGAGAGCCGTAACCCAATTAGTACATGTCACCACAACACCTTGATACTGGGGGCTGTCCTGGCCAAAGACAGATATTGCCCACCTTGGCGTTTTGACTACTAATATGATGTAAAACCATCAAACATTCAAATACCTATAACCCACTTGCACCAGAGCCAACACACATGTGTGGCAGCACCATTTAGTAGATGCCACTATGTGCCTCTTTAATTTAAACCCACAAACAATTTAAAAAGCCTTACACATGTAATGTAACGATTTTCGAAATTTGGGGGAGATGCAACTTTGGAATTCGGCTCTCTGCGTCGAATTTACATCATCCAAATTCCTGGAAGGAGGGAAGATTTACAGACAGTAAAAGGTTTCCCACACCAAGGCGGAAAATGTGTCAAAAGTGTGCTAGTTCAGGATTTGCCAAACCACACATGTGAAGGAAACATTGTGGGCCACCACTGTAACACGATTACCCACCTCCTGTGGCGCAGATGGTGATTCATCCGGGCCTACATGGGACGCAGCAACGGGGCAGTTGGTTGTCATTGCACGCGAGCTCCCCTCGCCCAGGATGAACGTGAAGAGTGGATAGTACCATAGGGTAGGTGATGGTACCTCCTCAGCTCCAGCTCCTGAGCGACGGTGCAGGTATTCATTGTGAGCCCGCATGAACGACTGACGCATGTTCTTTATTTTTAGTGCCACCGCATGCCGGTCCCAACTCTTGCCTACCCTTGGCTCCATCCGATTGGCTAGAGCCACAAGAGTCCTGTAGGCCTCGGACCTCGCTGCCTGATTTTTATATTCAGGCAGCGAGCTGCGCCACAAACACTCGTGCCGCTGATACTCCGTGAGAAGCTGGGTTTCAAATTCCACAGTACCCCTCGGCATCTGGCGAAGACAAAACACAGCCAAACCAGACCGTCACGACACAAGCCATATCGATCTCTAAAAACCTTTTGAACATGATTTACATGCTCATAAGGTTGTAATATGTACATTATAGGCAGCAAAATGTTTGATTACAACTTGGCCTGTGTGTGCCATTTTCACAATGTCACACCGCTCCCAAGTAAAAGACATGTGTGACAAAATTAACCATCTCAGGTAATCTGTGCCCACCTACACGTGTTCAACATGATTTAAGAACCCACTGTCCCTAGTAACAAAAACCTGGACACGGTGTGTGCGTACATACCTCTAGCCCAACATGTGAGCAAACACATTGTGTGCTAGCTACTACCTTTGTACTGAGCAAAATGGTTAAGATTAAGCAGATGAGAAAGGAGGGCGTGGTATGTGCCAACACTGCACATACTACATGTAATGTGCAACCACATGATCATGTTGCTGTTTCACCATCCATGGGACTACAATTTTAACAGAGGTAACAAACATCCCTGCAATGAAGGAGCCAATAATTGCACCCATCAAATGGTGATGTGCATTACAGTTCTAAATGTCAACTTTATATGTAGGACTAAAAAATTACATCAATGGCCCAATCTATACGCACACAATACAAGTAGAGGCAATACCTGGCTAGTGCCATACAATAGACTAACTGAGCCATATGTATTATTACAGGGCAAAAATTACAGGCCGTATCAAACATGCCCATACACACATTGCCTAAGCGGCCGGGAACAGAAGCATCAGCGTTCCGTGCACTTTAATAGAAACCTCTAAAGAGGCTTACCGTCAGAGCTGCAGAAGTTAAGCAGGACACTAGTAGCTCAATGCACATCGACCTCTGGACTAGGTGTCGTGGCCATTGGCCTGGCTTTATAGGACGCCAAACCAATCACAGCGGACACAATGACGCACAGCGTAATGGGACACCTGGGTGCGAAATTAGCTTCCGCTAATTGTTGGAGATCGCTGAATCGTGATAGGTTGCCGGCCCTTGAAAAGCTGCGCATTCCGGCAAACATTACGCTTGCTGGCCAGACCCATTAAGTAAGTATCTGCGGACACACATGGAATTTGCGTGGTGTGGGGTGCATATGTTGCTGTTATTTGCGACCGCAGAACACTGTTTGAGCGGAGTGTATAGGGGTTGGTATTTTTGGGGACGATATGGTGTGCTGTGTGGACTTGGAGTAGGCATTTTGTTTGGTGCTTCAACACTTTTGGACACATACATTGCTGTGTTTGTTTCCAGACACCATACAGGAGATTGGCTGCAGGACTGTAGACAGAAATGTGTTAATCCTGTCACCTGGATCAATTGCTGCATACTGGTTGTGGCCAATGGAGACTGGGTCCAACGGGGATAGGATCACACATGGCTTGGAGGTGTGGCACTCAAGACATAACATAGATGGTTCGGACAAATGCGACCAGCAAAAACATATGTAACCATGGGTACCCAACCTCACTCATGTGCAAAGTTGTTGACTTCTTGTAAGCTTACTTTAGCAGGCTATCGGGGTACGTATTGTTTTTTTACAAACCCAGATTAGGAAATGGGCACATTTTGATTATGGTCTGTGTAATGGCATCTGCAAATTTGTTATCATACATTATTGGTGACACGTCTCTTTCTAACTCACCTAGGTGCAGATGTTTTACTTTGCCAAACTCCCATAGAAGTTGATGTAGAGGAGGCCACTATCATTGGGCGTCTTCCATTTTGATTGGGGTGACTACTGGGTGTTTGCCTTCCCTGGCTTCAGGGATGTGTTTTGTGGCCTGACGAAAGTTCCCCTCCACTTGGCTATAGTGTGTCATCAAAAAGAGGTGTGGCTTGCTTAACCTGCTGACATTGGCACATATTGTTCTATGTACTCATGTTGTGGTTTCTCATCTACAGGTGCTGATATTGAGGATGCAGAATATCCATGACCGCAATGTTATCGTGGCTGCCGCAGTGGTGGAAGAGCAAATGTGGCTTCAGAATCGGTATGAAAGGTTGATGAGGCGCAGACAGCGGCGCTTGTGGACCCGTGATTGGCTTCGCAAGCGGGAAACCCAGGGCCACATGCAGCTGTTGCAGGAGCTGGAGCTTAACTGTCCTGATGATTACCGAAACTATCTCCGTATGTCCGAGGACTGTTTCACCTTCCTATTGGAGCGTGTTGGGCCAATGATAGCGCGTCAGGACACTATAATGCGACCATCAGTATCAGCTGCTGAGCGGTTGGCTATCACTTTACGTTTCCTGGCTACAGGGCAGTCCATGACATCACTCACATATTTGTCACGTGTCTCCCTGCCCCTGCTGAGCCGCCTGATCCCTGAGACGTGTGAGGCCATCTGGAGTGCTCTGCAGCCATCCTACCTGAAAATGCCTCTAACCGCCGCTGAATGGCTGGAAGTGGGCCGAGGCTTTGAAACCCGGTGGAACTTCCCCAACTGTGGCGGGGCATTGGATGGTAAGCACGTGAGGATTACCAAACCTGCCAACTCTGGCTCTTTGTTTTTCAATTACAAAGGGTATTGTAGTATAATCCTCATGGCTGTAGTAGATGCGCACTATGAGTTCCTCTACGTGGATGTTGGAATGAACGGTCGCAACTCAGATGGGGGGGGTTTTTGCACGCAGCTCCTTGGCACTACTACTAGGGAGTGGTGGGCTGAATTTACCCTCAAATGAGGACACGACTGAACATCTCAACTTTGCGTTTGTGGCGGATGAAGCATTCCCACTTCAGGAACACCTACTGCGGCCATATCCACAGAGGGCCCTTACTTCTGAGAGACGCATTTTCAACTACCGGCTATCCCGGGCCCGCCGTGTAGTTGAAAATGCGTTTGGGATAATGGCGAATAGATTCCGGGTTTTTCATACGCCTATACATATGAAACCGGAGTCTATTGACGCAGTAGTGCTGGCCTGCTGTGTGCTACATAACTTCCTGCGTCGTAGGGATAGAGTATCATACACGCCAGGAGGTTATGTAGATAATGCCAACGCTACAACAGGGGAGCTCCGTCCAGGGTCTTGGCGTGATGAGGGCCATGTGATTCTGCCACTCCAGCCGCAGAGCCATGGCCGCACTCGGCAGGAGGCCAGGGACAGTAGAGAAGCTTACTGCTCCTACTTCAATGGGTCTGGTGCAGTGAGCTGGCAGGACCAGGCCATGTAGTGTGGCTGGTTCTGGGAGGTGTATTTAAGTTTGCAATGGAGGTGACAGCAGGTTAGCTGCACCCCTTTTCTTTTGTGTTTAACATTTTCAGGATCTTTGTTTTCGTAATGTGCATGATGTTTCGTTAGTTAGTTAGTTAGTTAGTTTTTTTTTTTTTAATTTTTGTTGCTGCTGCACAGGTTCAAATGTGTGGTCAATTTGTTGTCTCTGCAATGTGTTGCCAGATTGTGACATGCACTTTACTTGTCCATTTTATTTTAATGTATGTATTTTTTTTAATTGTAATCCAAGGTCACGATGAATGAATTTGATTATAAAATAATATTTTGGATCCAAAAAAATGTGTGAGCCTGATTACTTGGTGGAGGAGGGAAATGTGATGAAGTTTATGGTGGGGGCAAGGGATGTCATTGCCACCTATTGGCTGGGATTGTGCAGACAATATGTGTGGGTAGCCATGTTTTTTGCCCAGTCTTTTGGCTAACAGTGTTTGTGGCCATTGTGCGTACATGAGCATTTATTTTGTTGTAGGCAGAGGGTCCCCTGCACACAGCACATTGATGCAGGACATATTCTTCTCAGGTGTTTTCAAATACACTGTCACACAGATCTTTCACAGGTTTGCTAGGGAGCAGTTCCACTACATTCACATCTGTCGGCAGATATATGAACACCATTCAGCCTGTATTCCCACATAGTTAGCCATAGTTGACACAGATACAATTTACACACAAAACGCACATACTGTGTGTTGTAAGCCGCTAATGTGTGTCGCACAAACGCACCTCGGCGCAATCTCCACACGCCGCTGTCACAAGCGCTGATCGTGCGTGACAAGGCAAACACTTGTACTACGTACACATAGCCCCGGAACCGCTACTTTTATGCACACTGGGTATGTGACTGGCCACCGCTCCTGGGTGACGCTTTGACATCGGTTTAGATGCATTCGCCACACTCCGCCATGTCACAAGCGCTTATTCCGTGCCCCAGTCCGATCACTAGTACGTCACGTCTCGGCCATCCGCCCTTTCCGTCGTGCCCAATCACAACTCCGTAGTGTTGTGGTTTGGGCGCGGCGTACAGGACTGTGGCACGCCTATTTGTTTTACGTCCTGCCTTTGTTCCTCCCAGATCACTCTGTGGTGGCGGCGTGTGAAGCGGGTACGCTAAGCTACAGCTGGCTACTTGAGACACCCGGCGATGTAGCTAGCTATAGATGTAGCGTGGCGTAGCGCATCTTGTCGCGGCGTGTAAAGGTGATGCGTTGAGCGTTTGTAACCGTTTGAGCGTGCTCGTGCACGTGAAGTAGCGGGATGTATCCAGCCTGCCGTCGCGGCGTGTAAAGGTACCATTAGAGTGTCCTTTCGACAAGTGTTCCGCTACATCCCGCCGGGTTTCAAAGAGGTCTGAGGCCGCACCTGGTTCCCTTATAAACCCCCATCCTCTCTGGAGATCGAATGTCACTACGGTGCCCTGTCTCAGTGGACCTCTATCAGCAGGTCGGATTTTACGGGCCTGTGCTTTTGTCCACTTCTTCCACTCCTCTAGGGCCCTCCACTGAGCCCTCCGCTCTTCCTCCTCAGCCTCCCACCTGGCGACCCGCTGATGGATGGGTTCTGCCCTGCTCAGGCTTTCCACAGTGGTCTCTCCTTCCCATGCCTCACCAGGGTACCCCATGAGCTCTCCACCCCGATTCTCCCATTGGAACACCACTCGCTCCCCGTGTACTTCCTGGGATGGGGGTTCTGGGGTTAGCAGGATGACCAGTCTTTCCCCGGTGACTGGAGTCTGTTCCCAGGTCAGGCCTTGTAGCTCCCGACCAGGTTTTGGGGCACAAAGGGGTTCATCAGGCCCTATTAGGGTCTCTTCGGCTACTGGGGCAATGTCTGGACCTGTTCCATTGTCTCTCCCAGCGCCGGGTTCTTCTCTTCCATCTTCTTTGGATGTCAGGGAAACTGGGTGCAAGGCGGCCCACTGCTCAGTCGCCTTTTGCAGCAGGGCCTGCCTCCATCTCCCCACTGTTATTATCTGTGTCCGCATGAGCTGGTGACCCAGCTCTTGCACCTTATACCGCAGAAAGTTGGGGTCCATCACAGGCAGCTGGCTTAGGTCCTCCTCCAGTTGGGTGGGGGAGTCCTCTACTTCCATCCCACGCTCTGGGTTCTTCTGACCTCCGCTTGCCATGGCGCCAACAGGATTCCACACCGCGTCTCTCGCGCCACACCCTGATGTCCCACCACACGAACTCTCTTCTTCCTCGCTCCACTCAGCCTCCTCCCATCGTGGGCGGGCCTCCTCTTTCCTGCTGTCGGCCACACCATCCAGTCTTTAGGGCAACCTTCCGGCTCTCGGAGGACAAAGGGGGTGTAGGCCGTTTTTCCTGCTCTGTGCTGGTCCAGCCCACGATGGGGGACTGCGGCACGCTCCCCAGACAGCACATGGTCCCAGTTTATTGCAGCCACCATTACTCCGGTTTCAAAAACACATTCTTTTCAATACAATTTTGCAGGTGCATGGGACCCGGTGAAACCGGGTCGGTAGATCCTGTTCGTGACGCCAGAAATTACATGCCCCCCCCCCAAGTCGTGGGATACACAGAACTGGGCTACAGTACTGCTGTGAGAGTTACGGGGGTCGAGACTCAGCTTCGTGACCCTAGCAGTGTCAATAAAAGTTCAGGGGATTTTGGGGATTGTTCTCATGACACCACCTACGGTGCTTGGTCAGGGATTTCTGACGCCACAGTTCAGACCTCTGGGGCAGATGACGATACAGCCATACTGTTGTCGCTCCCCGTAGGTGGCGCGGTACCACGGGGCAGATGTAAAAGTCATTGAGTTGGTAATAAAGATGTAGGGAAGGGCAGTGGATGCTGGAATGATTCAAGGACACAGCTGGTGCAGTTTCACCTGTTTGCTCACATTTCTTTAGCAGCCACGTCCAGCCGAGTACTGTGTCTTATGAACAAGGGGTCCAGCCACTCCCAGGTAGATTGGAAAACACGTAGCTTGCACCCCGTTCTGTGTACCTTTTCCGGGTCATCTCACTTGTGCTGGCTCTCTCCCTCCTGCCCTGCACCTCACGTTCAGCGTTCTACACCAGTGGCCTCAGACCCTACCAGGCGACGTTCTCTTTCTCCATCCCCTTTGGCCCTATGTGGCCACCTTTGCAGCGAATGACGTGGATTTGGCTGCTGCAAGTGGAGAGGCAGCAGCCTCTGCTTGGCTAGCTGAGGCCTCAAGTCTCGTCTACTAGTTTGGGCCTGGTGACCCTCTGCGGCCCTGGTCCCTCCACTTGCCTATGACCCGCAATGGATGCGAGCCCCACGGGTGGATTTCTCACTTCCTGTGCCTCTGGGACCTCTTCTGTCTCTGGAGCTCCTGCCTGGCTCCTTTCCTGGGATGAGCTCCTCCAGTTCCAGTACTCTAGTCTCAGTCCTTTTCTGCTCCCTCACTAGAGCTCAACTCTACTGCTCCTTCCTCCTTAAACCTCTCCTCTCATCTCCCTTCTCCTCACTCACTGACTTCCCACTTCCTGGTGTTCCCCTCTTTTCTAAGTTTTCCTATCACTTCCTGTAAGTGGCTCCTCTTCCTACAGCTCCACCCACCACCCTCTCCTAGTCCAATCTCCAGCCAGGGATGGTGGTTTGATCAATCCCCCACCTTTCTGACCTGTGGTGCCTAGTGGTGAATGCTGTGTTTGTGGGTACTGGGTAGTGTCCCTTCCTTACCTGGGTTTGGGGGTACCACACCACTGGCTAAGGTGCAGTACCTCTGCACGCCACGAATGTATAGTGTGCTTTGAGGTTGGTGTGACAGTGTTAGTTGGTGGGTGTAGAAGTGCAGCCTATGCAATAGGGGCCTTATTCCCCACGGCAACCCCCACCTATGGGTCTTACTCTCATACCCCTGCTACAATTCTAATAAAATCCATGGCCACACTCTTCCTAAAGTAATGACCAGGGATAGCAATATGGCCACTGTTACACCCGGCCCGCTACTGTGCAGGACCTTGTGAGCAAAGATGGGGGCTACGTCAGTCACTGTGCATGACCAGGGAAAGACTTTCTATTACAGTCTGGCAGCCGCATCAGTTACTGCGCATAAGTAGAGCAAGACGTTTTTTGTTTACAATCTGGCCATTCAGGAGAAAACTGGGTCTTCTACGCTGTGGCCAGTGTCCTCTACGTGGCGCTATTTTGGGGACAAACAGATAGA
The DNA here is from genome assembly GCA_033576535.1 of Allobates femoralis. Lineage (NCBI taxonomy): Eukaryota > Metazoa > Chordata > Amphibia > Anura > Aromobatidae > Allobates > Allobates femoralis. The sequence goes on along the minus strand of JARQOC010000002.1, from coordinate 286,810,492 downwards.
CCGACAGACTAAGGATTTTATGTAAGGGATTAAGGAGGACAGTTTGGACGCAATATTTCATAGAAGAGGGCAGTTTGGATACCTTAAGGGTACCCTTACACGCCACAACTGCGGCGAGAAATGTGGCAGCGATATTGCGACGTGGAAATATCGCTGCCACATTTCCACCCAATTGCCTCCGTATTGCGGCGTGTAAAACTGGAATTTGGCGGCGATATGTCGCCTCGCTCCGGTTGTCTGGTTTTAGTGCACTGCCAGGCGACATTCTTCCAGCGAGAAATATCGCTGTCAAAAATGTCTCCCTCGGTTGTGGCGTGAGAAGGTACCCTTAAGGTACCTTTACATGCTGCAACCGCGGCGAGGAATCTGTCCGGCGATATGTCGCCCTGGCACCATCGCCGTCAAATTGCCTCCCAGTTGCGCCGTGTAATTTGGGGGCGATAAAAAATATGTCGCCTGGTTCCGATTACAGAGCACTGCTCCAAAATCAGAGGCAATCATGAAGGCGAGATTCCCTGCTTTTGGCGTGTGTGAACGGGCGATAGTGATGGAATCTGCATCGCCTATTGATTTCCCGTAGGCGTGCCACAGCGTGCTGAAGTCCGCGCCCCGTCAGCGATGATTGGTGCTGGCTACTGTGTTCCCTTTGGCTGTCAGTTGATAGCGCGCCATATTTGAGCGTGTATTAGTGCCAAACTCTGACACACAATGGTGTCAGGTATTAGCCAGCCTTTCAGCGCAGGCTGGCCAATCAGAACGCTATTGCGTTGTCCAATGAGCATGTTTGGGGCGCGGTGTACCACAATTTGGCACACCTATGTTCTCGCCACGCTGAACATGTACGCCCACATTCCTTTGGGGATTGCGGCATGTGAAGCGGCCAGGGGAGTTGACCGGATATTCCCCGCTGTTGGTGTGGTGATTTTCGGGGCAACACATCGCCTTGGGTTGAGGGCGTAATTGCGGCGTGTGAAGCGACCGTGAAAAACGTGCATGCTCATGTTAGATTGCCTCCTATCGCTGCCAAACGTTGCGGCGTGTAAAGGTACCCTTAGAGGGACAGAGTAAGTGTCATATTTTGTGCAGGGGGCACAGTTAGGGGCAATTATTATTCAGGGGCACAACATGGGCAGATATTTTTAGCCAATAAGATTGAAGAAGAGGGAAGTCTGCAGATACAAACTGTTATTGTGAAATTCACCACGGCATCACGACCAGATGGAGATGAATTAGATGAGAACAGCTCCAATCAGAGAAAATGTCACTTATGAAATTCCTGAATTTAATTGTCTATTTATGATACGGACTGCATCTCATCAATGCTGTGCAGGGGCGGACTGGCCCAGGTGACAAGAAGACATTTGCCCCCCCAGGCCGGTGGTTGAGTCCTAGTTTAGGGCTGCCCCTTATAGTGATAGCGGGACCCGGGACGCAGCAGGCGGGCAGCGGTCGGCAGTGTTGAGGTTGGCGAGTGAAGCAGAACCCCCCCTCCCGCTCTTCACCTCGCTCCGACAGTACCCCCCGCTCCTCACTTTGCCTCGCTCTGACAGCACCCCTTCCCCCTGCTCCTCACTTGGTCTTGCTCCGATAGTACCCCCCGGCCCTCCCCCCCGCTCCTCACTTGGGCACTGGCTGGATGAAATGGACTGCCCCCAGGGCAAGATCTGCCAGCCAGCCCCTGGTGCTGTGGTTCCTGTATGGTTCACAGTCTGAAGATAGCTGTTAACAACTCCCTGTATGTCCTTACCATTGTTAAGAACATATTGGGAGTTATATGTTTATGCAATACATTTGATTTGATGCAGGCTGATATGACATTGCAACGTTGCAATTGATCACTGCATCAAAGGGTCTATCCTTTTTTGTAAAATTCTGGTCATAAAGTGCAGTTTGTTATAAAAAAAAGCAAACAAACCACACTTTACTCACTGTCATGGGGTCTACTGATGAGTTTCTTTTACTACTTTGGTAACTGGCTTTTGCTGTAGTGGGTCAAAGAATCGACAGCCAATCAGTGAGCTCAGAGGCACTTTCATCTATATTGGCAGAGTCCTGCAGTCAATTCCAAAGCATCAGTGTAAATACATCATTGGACCCGGGAATGATGCATAAAATGTTTGCTTGTTCTTTTTTAGAACAAACTGTACAAGGAGAGGATGTCGCTGAAAGGGCACATCCCTTTAGGCTTGCTGATGTATTTATGCACTAATGGTGGGTCTGATGATGCATTCATACATTGATGGTGGTTTTGGGGATGTATTCATATACTTCTTGTGGTTCTGGTGATGTATTTATGTAGTAATCTTGGTTCTGGTGTTGTATTCAAATATTAATAATGGCTCTGGCGCTATTTTCCCTTGTAAAAATCACTGATATTAAAAAAATAAAAAATATTAGGTATGGCCAAATCCAAAAAATTTCAGGCTCTCAAAATTATCAATATATTAAACTAATCAACCCATATAAAAAGCAGCACTTGCTTTTTACTGCTTTCTATTACAACAGAGTATTTTTACATGTTTGTTTGACTACTTTTTTTGTGATTCAGTCTTTTGGTGGTGTGAAAAATGTCTTAAGATGCCTTCACATGCGGCAATATTGCTAGGCAATTTCACTAGCAATTTGCTGGTTGCAGTGAAATCATGGACACATTGTTCCATTTGTACACAGCAACAAAATAGAACAATGTGTCCATGATTTCACTGCAAACAGCAAATTGCAGTGAAATTGCCTAGCAATATTGCAGTGTGTGAAGGTACCTTTACAGATTTGTTCTCTATGTGCATGGCTCATTAGTTTTTGTATAAAAGGTTGTTTTCTTGTTCTTTTTTAGAACAGACTGTACAAGGAGTGGATGTCGCTGAAAGGGCACATCCCTTTAAGGTACCTTCACACACCGCAATCGCGGGTGGCGATATATGGTGATACAACGTGCGCGGTCACGTTTTTCGTGCCTGCCTCAGGTCGCATCACACGCCGCAATTACGCCCGGAACCTAAGGCGATGTGTCGCTCCGGGAGTTGCCTCACCTACAGCGGAACCAATCTTGCCTCATTCCATCGCCACTTCACACGCCGCAATTCCAAAAGCAATGTGGGCGTACATGTTCAGTGCGGCAAGGAGACAGGCGTGCCACAGTGGTTTACACTGCGCCCCATACAAGCTCATTGGACAACGCTACAGCGTTACGATTGGTCAGCCTGCTCTGAAAGGCTGGATAATACATGACGCCATTGTCTGTCGGAGTTTGGCACCAATACATGCTCAAATATGGTGCGGTGTCAACTGACAGCCAATGGGAACACAGTAGCCACCACCAATCATCGCAGACGGGGAGCGGACTCCAGCACGCTCTGGCACACCTACGGGAAATCATGGGCAATGCTGATTTCATCACTATCGCCCTATCACATGCCACAACACGGAAATATCGCCTTCATGATTGAGGCTGATTTCAGAGCAGTGCTCAACAGGCGAGAGGCGATTTTATCGCCAAGAAATTCCCCAATCACATGCCGCAACTGTGAGGCAATTTCACGGCGATTGCTCCGGGGCGAAATATCGCCTTTAGGATTCCCAGCCGCGATTGCAGCGTGTGAAGGTACCTTTAGGCTTGCTGATGTATTTATGCACTAATGGTGGTTCTGATGGTGCATTCATACATTGATGGTTTTGGGGATGTAGTCATATGAGTACTTCTTGTGGTTCTGGTGATGTATTCATATAGTAATCCTGGTTCTGGTATCGTATTCATATATTAATAATGGCTCTGGTGCTGTTTTCCTTTGTTAAAACCACTGATAATTAAAAATATTAGGTATGGCCAAATCCACAAAATTTCAGGCTCTCAAAATTATCAATATATTAAATTAATCAACCCATATAAAAAGGAGGAAAAAAATGAAAGCGATGGAAATGCTTTTTTGAGTATTTGACTTTCCTAAACAATGCATTAGGGTACCTTCTCACGCCGCAACCAGGGGAGACATTTTTGGCGGCAATATTTCTCGCTGGAACTATCGCCGCCAAATTGCCTCCTTATTGCGACGTGTATTTCGGGAATTTGGCAGCGATAAAACCAATGTCATCTGGTTTTGATTTCACAGCAGTGCTGTGAAATCGAAACCAGGCGACATTGGTTTTGACGCTGCCAAATTCCCGTTTTACACGCCGCAATAAGGAGGCAATTTGGCGGCGATAATTCCAGCGAGAAATATCGCCGCCAAAAATGTCTCCCGAGGTTGTGGCATGAGAAGGTACCCTTAGGGTACCTTTACACGCCGCAACCGCGGTGAGAAATGTGGCAGCGATATTGCGACCTGGAAATATCGCTGCCACATTTCCACCCAATTGCCTCCTTATTGCGGCGTGTAAAACGGGAATTTGGCGGCGATAGGTCACCTCGCTTGGGTTGCCTGGTTGTAGAGCACTGCTCTAAAATTGAAACAAATGTTGTATCACCGCCAAATTCCCGATTTATACACCGCAATAAGGAGGCAATTTGGCGGCGATCTTTCCAGCGAGAAATATCGCCGCCAAAAATGTCTCCTCTGGTTGTGGCCGCAATTTTTGGCGGCGATAGGAAGCAATCTAATGTGCACGTGCACGTCTTTCATGGTCACCTTTGATCGCCGAAGGCGCTTTTACACACCGCAATTTCGCCCTCAACCTAAGGCAATGTGTCGTCCCGGAAATCGCCACACCAACAGCGGGAAACATCCGGTAGCGTCCCGTCCCCGCTTCACATGCCGCAATCCCCAAAGAAATGTCGGCGTACATGTTCAGCGCGGCGAAAACACAGGCGTGCCAAATTGTTTTACACCGCGCCCCAAACACGCTCATTGGACAACGCAATAGCGTCATGATTGGCCTGCCTGCACTGGAAGGCTGGCTAATACATGACGCCATTGCCATTGTGTGGTGGTGATTGGACAGCTCTTCAAATATGGCGCCCTGTGAAGTGACAGCCAATGGAAACACAGTAGCCACCAACAATCATCGCTGACGGGGCGCGGACTTCAGCACACTGTGGCACGCCTCCGGGAAATCAATAGGCGACGCAGATTCCAGCACTATCGCCTGTTCATATGTCAAAAGCCGGGAATCTCGCCTGCAGGATTGTTTCTGATTTTGGAGCAGTGCTCTGTAATCGGAACCAGGCAACTCGTTTTTTATCGCCGCCAGATTCCCAAATTACACGTCGCAACTGGGAGGCAATATGACGGCGATGGTGCCAGGGTGGCATGTCGCCGGTCAGATTCCTCGCTGCGATTGTGGCGTGTAAAGGTACCCTTAGGGTACCTTTACACGCGGCTACATTTCTAGGGTGGCTACAGGTAACTTACTGGTTGCAGTGAAATCATGGAGAGATTATTCCATTTGTACATAGCAACAAGATAGAACCTTGTCTCCATGATTTCACTGCAACCAGTAAGTTACCTGTAGCCACCCTAGAAATGTAGCCGCGTGTAAAGGTACCTTTAGGGTCCCTTTACATGCCGCTACTGGCAGGTGGATACAACCAGCTACATGCGACAAATATATCTTGCATCGGCAATATACCCCTTAGTAGCGGCGTGTGAAGACGGTAGTAGCCACCCGGCAGTAGCAGCACCTGTTTCCGAGCACTGCCCGGAAACAGGTGGCTACACAGCCGATTGTAGCGACCTGTATCGGCGTGTAAAGAAGCAACAGAAGGGATGTGTTGACACCAGGCTATGTACCTGGTATGTAGCTGGGGCGTGACACAGGCTCCGGGAAACCACCCCCCTTCAGCGATCATTGGAGGAAGCTCCTGCGTTACGATTGGTAGTCGCTGCATAGGGAGGCATATTTAAGGAGCTGACCAGTCACACTACACAATTGCTCGAGCGTCATGTATTAAACAGCCTCCTGCGATGCCTGCCCAATCATGATGTTCTTGCTTTGTCCTATCAGCGTACGGACGTCTCGTAATCCTCAATTGTGGCACGCCTATGTGTTGTCCCTGTTGCACCAGGTCCGCCCATATTAGCTTGTTGTAGCGGTGTGTAAATGAGGTAAGGTGAGCTACAGAAGGTAACTTGTGGCACCCGGCGGTGTATCCAGAGATAGATGTAACCTACCGTAGCGCACCTTGTTGTGGCGTGTAAAGGTGGTGCGATTACCGTTTGCAGCCGTTTGTGCGTGCTCGTGCATGTGAAGTAGCTGGTTGTATCCACCCGCCAGTAGCGGCGTGTAAAGGGACCCTCAGAGAGCTTAAAACTCTGTATATGTACCCCAAATGTGTGATAATAAATGCATCAGCTCACCACACAACACAAAGGGTAATGAATAGAATGAAAATATTTTTTTCCTTTTAAATGTTAGTAATGACCATTGCAGTAGATTGTCAGGTGTGGTATGCAGCTGACATCTGCCCATCTGACACTTGCCCAGGGTGTTATACATACAGTATATTTCTCAGTGCCATGTTAAGGCAGCCCCATGGAAGAAGGACCCTTAATAACCATCTTAAAAGTACTTCTAATCTGTAAGGTGTTGAATTTTCTATAGCTATAGAATTTTTACTATAGCTCATGTCTAAAGCCTCATTTTGCAATCAACTATTTTTTACATATGAGAAAAAAAACATTTTTCATCAGTGCATTGGATTTCATTTTCATCTTTATTGGATTGATGTGTCCATTTTGACCATGTGTGTCATCTTTTTTTCTTGCATGCAACAAAATAAAAAAATTCCAAGCTTTTCCCTTGTAAAAAACACTTGGATGAGACATGGATAGTATGTGTGCGCTCACCTTTTTTCGTGGACCAGTTGACTTGAATGAACAAGTTTGATACTTGACTTGAATGAAAAGTGTATCCATCCACATATCTTTTTAAAAAAAATTTTTTTATTAATACTTGGCCTGCACAAAAACAGCCATGTGAACAGACTCAAAACACCCATGATGGATATGTGTTCTATGCGTGAATAACACAGATAGAACACAAATGAGAAAAACAAACATCTGAATATGGTCTAAGATTGGAAATTTTTGTGTATTTAACTAAAGCCCGAGAGTCCTAAAGCCCTATAGTATTTAATTACTTTATTTGTCAAATATTCATTTTTTGCTATTTTTGAGTGCTAAAGTCTTAACTATGCAAATGAGTCTTTGCTGTCTCTGTGGATTGAAGTAATGAATAACGACAATAAAAAAATTCTTGGTATGCCTGAATAAATAGCAAAGTTCAGCACTTTTCTTCTGGAACTTAGGAAGGCTGGAAGGAGCATCAGATGTCAATTATTAGTGACTTGTGACTTTGTAGTTTGCAAATGTGTTGCAAAGATTTTTTCAGAATGCACAGACTATTTTAAAGTGAGAAAATAATTTTATAGCTTATAAAACTATCTTCACACTGTCCAAAATGATAATATTGACAGCAATAAAATATTGGAGAAATGGTATTATTTCCAAATAGTGCAGAATCCATACCCACCCAGTAAGGACTCGCTTACATGAGCAATGATTCGCTCTTCCGAGAGAATCGAATCGATTATGGTGATGAAACTCTGATCAGAGTTTGAGCTCAGTGTCAGTTTACTGTGATCTGATTCTCTTGCATTAGAGATTGAATTACATGTGTGGAATCAACAGAGAACTTAACTTCTTCATCTTCTCCATTGTCTGTGTGCACATAAACCAGATTGCACTCGGATAACATGCAAGTCCAGTCCAATATTTTACACAGACTTTTGCACATGCATCCCAAGTTTTACATGGATTGTCCATTTAGAAGCACCCTTCTCCTGTCTTCACGCTAAACTTGAAATTTAGCAGGTGGATACCATGAAAAGAGCAAAAATGTTTAACCACATTAGACCAGTTCACAACTTATGAATTATTCGAAGGAGCAGCACGGTAGAGTGTTAAGATGTGGCAAGTAAGGAAATGCTTAACAGTTTTGAGCCAGAAACCGCAACCCAGCAACAGTACTGCAGTCTGACTGATTTTATGGCGACAAAGATGTTTAGTGCTGACGATGCCATGATCAGCATGACTATTCCGGTGATCTACATGCTGGAGCAGACACTAAACAATATTCAGAGTCAGGTGGTGGGACAAGAAGAGGTGGAGGAAGTACAGGTGGAGTCCTATGCGGAAGGGATGACAACATCTCCAAGGTCCTCACGGTCGGCAGCAACAAGACGGCAGGCTTGGGAGGGTGGTGGAGAGGGATTAACGAGGGCGCATGGTAGCAGCCAAACTGCTGAGGAAGGTGCAGGAGCCCAGGAAGAAATGGAGGAGGAACTGGCGATGGACATGGAAGAGTCAGCAGATGAGGGAGACCTTGATGACATTTCTGTTGTGCGAGGTTGGGGGGAGAGGGCAGAGGAAGGAAGCATGATTCTCACCTCCCCACCACCAACACAACAAGGACTTGGTCCTCCTGGATGCGCAAGACACATGAGCGCCTTCTTGCTGCACTACCTGCAACATGACCCTCGGATTGTCCGAATTAGAAGCAATGCCAACTACTGGGTTGCCACACTCCTCGATCCCCGGTACAAGACCAAATTTGCTGACATAATTCCAGCCATACAAAGGGACGCACGCATGCAGGAGTATCAGCAGAAGCTGATACATAATCTGAGATCGGCTTTTCCACAAACCACCAGTGGTAGACAGAGTGATTCTCACATTTAATAATAATAATAATAATAATAATAATAAAGCTTTATTTATATAGCGCCAACATATTCCGCAGCGCTTTACAATGTAGGGTTAGAGTACAGAAAATACAGTAAGTAATTACAGTAAAGAACAAATAAAGTACAATAATTGGATACAAAACAATAGGCATAGAATCAATGTAAAAAAGAAAATACAATAAATAAAGCAAGAAATGAAGGTGACCCTGCTCAAAAGAGCTTACAATCTACGATGGGATGGGGGTTGCACAAGGTGCCGGGGCTTATTGCACTGATGGTCCAGGCATCTTGAGGAAATGGGGCATAGAACTAAGCTTACATGGATGGTCATCAGACATCTGTGTAGACCTTTATGGTTTGGTGGAGTTTGTAGAAGAGTAATGTCCAGAGGATAGGCCATTCACTGTCTACAGTACAATGGACTTCTATTGGGGAGTATGATAGGCCGCCTTAAAAAGATGTGTTTTTAGGGATCGTCTGAAGTTATGGATAGTCCTGATTTCTTTGGGTAAAGCATTCCAGAGGTTTGGTGCAGCTCTGGAAAAGTCTTGGAGCCGGGAGTGGGAGGTTCGGATTAGTGCAGATGTTAGTCGAAGGTCATTTGAGGAACGTAGAGAGCGGGTGGGGTGATAGACAGAGATGAGGAGGAGAGGTCAGATGGGTGATCCTGGCTGCTGCATTAAGGATGGACTGGAGAGGAGAAAGTCTGGTGAGGGGGAGGCCGCTTAATAGAGAGTTGCAATAGTCAAGGCGGGAATGGATTAGGGCAGGGTCGGACTGGGGTGTCTGGGGCCCACCAGGGAAATTGACTCCAGGGGCCCACTCACCCGCTATATGCAAATACCTGTTAGCCGTTATACCCATTATAGCGGTTACTCCTGCACATCACTCTGCACTCACCATTACTGTGATGTACCATTACTGTAGTGTACATTAAAGGGATACTTTGGTGAAAACAAGTTACCAACAATCGTCAGGTTCGGCAGGTGATCACTTAGTTATTGGTGGAATCCGACCAATCAAAACCACATCGTCGGAAGAATGTGGCACTTTTACCCCTTTTATTAACTGCAGCGGCCGGTAATGATGTGACCGCGGCTCCATTGGAGCTCCCAGAAAAAGGCAAACACAGCGCTCACAGCCACTGAGGGAGTGAAGGGATCATGGGCGAGCTGTCCATCACCTCCAGTCTAATGGGGACAAAACAAACCTATGACTAAGGACTGTCTTTAAGGACATTGATTTAAATGTGCTTTTTAATACTTTTCTAATATAATGAATTTTTAAGGATCTAGATCCCAAGACTCTAGGCTGGATATTTTTCTATTTTTTGGACACATAATGGGGATAACAGCTGCACATTCAGCAGTCGCACCCCCACCAACTAATACCTTATCACATCCTTAGGCCATGTGCACACACTGAGAATTTGGTGAGTTTTTTACCTACTGATCCCCCAATACTGAGCCGTTGCTGCTGTCCCTGTTACTGCACATGCTGCATGGTACAAAAACAGCGCTCCTCTTACTGCCCCACATAATAATGTCACCACTGTGCCCTCCACATAGTAATACCACCACTGTGCCCTCCACATAGTAATACCTCCACTGTGCCCTCCACATAGTAATACCACCACTGTGCCCTCCACATAGTAATACCACCACTGTGCCCTCCACATAGTAATACCACCACTGTGCCCTCCACATAGTAATACCTCCACTGTGCCCTCCACATAGTAATACCTCCACTGTGCCCTCCACATAGTAATACCACCACTGTGCCCTCCACATAGTAATACCACCACTGTGCCCTCCACATAGTAATACCACCACTGTGCCCTCCACATAGTAATACCTCCACTGTGCCCTCCACATAGTAATACCTCCACTGTGCCCTCCACATAGTAATACCACCACTGTGCCCTCCACATAGTAATACCACCACTGTGCCCTCCACACAGTAATACCACCACTGTATTGTATATACCACCACATGACCCCCTCCATGTTGCACAGGATCCCCTGCGTGTTGCACGGGACCCCCTCCGTGCTGCACGGGACCCCCTCCATGCTGCACGGGTAAACACACATATTGTTGCTGCTGGGGGACAGCACACTGATTGTTGCTGCTACGGGGCGGGCACATATTGCTGGTGCTAAAGGAGAGACATATGGCTGTTGCTGGGGGAGGCACACTGATTGCTGCAGCTTCTTCTTGGGGGAACAGATATTGTTTATTGCTGCAGCTGAAGGAGCACAGTGATGTTGCTACTAAGGGGGGGGGGGCACATATTGCTGGTGCCAAGGGGGAGACATATGGCTGCTGCTGGGGAGGCACACTGATTGCTGCAGCTGTTGCTGGGGGGCACACATACCTCATCTACTTCCACACTGTTGCTGCAGCTCTGTCTGCTCCTCTTCATGTGGAATACAGGACTTCACGTGCTGTCCCCGTCCACACACCTCATCCTCGCTCTGGCACTGCCTGCTGTCAGTGCTGTGTGAGGAAGTCCCGGCTGCAGACAGTGCTCTCTCTGCTCCTCACAGCGGCCAGACGTTCTCCACCGCTGCTCCAGGCAGGGCCGTATTTGCAGTTCCTGCCGCCCTAGGCACTGTAAGCGATGGCGCCCCATGTCATAGACCTCCCTGTCGCGGCCCCGCCCCCACATCCCCCCTGTCTCCCCAAATTTTATGTAGCTTCTCCCCCAATACTTGCAGCTTCTCCCCCCACATTCGATGGAGCACATATACAAAGTTTGTCCAACCACACTACAGAGACATACTGATAGAATGTTTACATTGTGAGCCCCAATGGGGACAGTGTTGATGATGTATGTAAAGTGCTGCAAAAAATATTATTTTTAATATTATGTCACAGTACCAGGATCTGAGGATCTTCTATTTCAAGGTCAGGGGCTCTCTGATGCCATGACGCTGCCTGTCTCGCTTTCTTCCCCTTGATCCTGTAGTGCGGTGGACAAGAGAGCATTAACTGGTTAACAACATGAAGTATGGTGTGTACTAACAGCCATAAACCCTCCCCATATCATGTCCAGCAGACATTGTAGGACTACATGCGTGATCTTATATTGCAGTCGGACCAATGTTATTCGATGTCTGAGAGCACATTGGCGTGTGTCAGACGATTTTTTCTCAGCCAGATTCAGGATGAACATGCTGCGACTGTCTGCAATTCATGCATGAGACTCGCCGATGCAAGTCTATGGGTCCGACAAAATCACAGACCGCACACTGACCATCCGAGAGGCATCAGTTTTTTTCACTGATACATTCTCATTTTGGAGCTCGGACAACTGTTAAATATTCCTGTAAATGATTATACAGTAATAGCTGCTGAGAAAAAAACAGATTGCACAGGAATCTAAGAATCTGAGAGAAATGTCAGACACTCGCATAGCAGTTGCATACCACACGGAGCAAAAAACAGATGACTGTACCCAATTTGTTATATATTTTAGGAGTATGAGTCAGTCCATTTTCTACTGACTCCAACTCCGACTCCACCAAAACAGCACAGAGGGATACACTGAGCCCCAGAGTAACCCCTCCACTGCCAGGTACCACACAGAGGGGTACACTGAGCCCCAGAGTAACCCCTCCACTGCCAGGTACCACACAGAGGAGTACATCGAGCCCCAGAGTAACCCCTCCACTGAGGCCCAGATTAACTCCTCCACTGCCAGGTACCATACAGAGGAGTACACCGAGGCCCAGAGTAACCCCTCCACTGCCAGGTACCACACAGAGGGGTACACCGAGCCCCAGAGTAACCCCTCCACTGCCAGGTACCACACAGAGGGGTACACCGAGCCCCAGAGTAACCCCTCCACTGCCAGGTACCACACAGAGGAGTACACCGAGGCCCAGAGTAACCCCTCCACTGCCAGGTACCACACAGAGGAGTACACCGAGGCCCAGAGTAAGCCCTCCACTGCCAGGTACCACACAGAGGAGTACACCGAGGCCAAGAGTAACTCCTCCACTGCCAGGTACCACACAGAGGAGTACACCGAGCCCCAGAGTAACCCCTCCACTGCCAGGTACCACACAGAGGAGTACACCGAGGCCCAGATTAACTCCTCCACTGCCAGGTACCATACAGAGGAGTACACCGAGCCCCAGAGTAACTCCTCCACTGCCAGGTACCACACAGAGGGGTATACTGAGCCCCAGAGTAACCCCTCCACTGCCAGGTACCACACACAGGAGTACACCGAGGCCCAGAGTAACTCCTCCACTGCCAGGTACCACACAGAGGAGTACACCGAGCCCGAGAGTAACTCCTCCACTGCCAGGTACCACACAGAGGAGTACACCGAGGCCCAGATTAACTCCTCCACTGCCAGGTACCACACAGAGGAGTACACCGAGCCCCAGAGTAACTCCTCCACTGCCAGGTACCACACAGAGGGGTATACTGAGCCCCAGAGTAACCCCTCCACTGCCAGGTACCACACACAGGAGTACACCGAGGCCCAGAGTAACTCCTCCACTGCCAGGTACCACACAGAGGAGTACACCGAGGCCCAGAGTAACCCCTCCACTGCCAGGTACCACACAGAGGGGTACACCGAGCCCCAGAGTAACCCCTCCACTGCCAGGTACCACACAGAGGGGTACACCGAGCCCCAGAGTAACCCCTCCACTGCCAGGTACCACACAGAGGAGTACACCGAGGCCCAGAGTAACCCCTCCACTGCCAGGTACCACACAGAGGAGTACACCGAGGCCCAGAGTAACCCCTCCACTGCCAGGTACCACACAGAGGAGTACACCGAGGCCCAGAGTAACCCCTCCACTGCCAGGTACCACACAGAGGGGTATACTGAACCCCAGTGTAACCCCTCCACTGCCAGGTACCACACAGAGGGGTATACTGAGCCCCAGAGTAACCCCTCAACTGCCAGGTACAGCATGACACAGAGGGGTACACCAACTTAGCAAATCCCAGCCCCCCCATCACCCATGCACATCCCAGCACCCGTCTCCCATGCAGATCCCAGCACCACACTCTGCCTGCCATGCACATGTCAGCACCACACCCTGCTTGCCATACACATCCCAGCACCCCCCCCCGCCTGCCATGCACATCCCATCACTCCCCCCACCAGCCATGCACATCCCATCACTCCCCCCACCAGCCATGCACATTCCATCACTCCCCCACCTGCCATGCACATTCCATCACTCCCCCCACCTGCCATGCACATCCCATCACTCCCCCCACCAGCCATGCACATCCCATCACTCCCCCACCAGCCATGCACATTCCATCACTCCCCCCACCTGCCATGCACATTCCATCACTCCCCCCACCTGCCATGCACATCCCATCACTCCCCCCACCTGCCATGCACATCCCATCACTCCCCACACCAGCCATGCACATTCCATCACTCCCCCCACCTACCATGCACATTCCATCACTCCCCCCACCTGCCATGCACATTCCATCACCTCCCCCCACCTGCCATGCACATTCCATCACTCCCCCCACCTGCCATGCACATTCTATCTCCCCCCCTCCCCCTACTTATGCACTGTGATGCACATCCCAGCACTCCCATGCACTGCCATGTGCATCTCACAGTGCACCTCACACTGCCCATAGGGCCGCACTGTGCACATCCCTGGACCCTGCCTCACTTGCCTGTGCTGCACTGTGCACAGCACAGCAGCACAGACATCCACATACCCTGCCGATGTGAAGCTGTTTGTCCTCCACAGTCCTCCTCTCAGCAGTGCTTCCCTCGCTCCAGCACTGACAGTGCAGGAGCTTCCTGAGCTGAGAGCCCCGCAGGCCGCAGCAGCCGGAAGACTGAGGTGGGCGGAGCCTATTCCCTCCCGTCCCCGAACCAAAGGAAAACAACTAAAATAAAAAAAAAAAAAAAAAAAAAACCTTGCTCAGGTGCCGCCCTACCCGCATTCTGGCGCCCTAGGTGCCTACGGGTGCCTAGCGGTAAATACGGCCCTGGCTCCAGGGGGACCCGTTCGGGCCGTTGGGGGGCGGGGCTAGGGGGGCGGGGCCACAATGCCTGGGGGCCCACCATCACTTTTAACCGGTAACCCGGCGGCCCAGACCGAGCCTGGATTAGGGCCACGGTGAGGGTTTTTGTTGTTTCCAGGGTGAGAAAGGGGCGGACTCTAAAGATATTCTTCAGGTGTAAGTGACAGGAGCGGACGAGAGATTGCGTGTGGGAGGAGAAGGAGAGATCGGTGTCAAACATAACACCCAGACAGCGAGCCTGCTGCCTAGACGTTATCGTGGTGCCACAAACTGAGAGAGAGATGTCCGATTTAGGGAGGTTAGTGGATGGGGGAGCAGAAGAAGTTCAGTTTTGGAAAGGTTTAGTTTCAAATAGAGAGTGGACATGATATTGGAAACTGCAGCTAGACAGTCATTGGTGTTCTTTAATACCGCAGGGGTAAGGTCAGGGGCTGAAGTGTATAGTTGTGTGTCATCAGCATAAAGATGGTACTGAAAGCCAAATCTGCTGATGGTCTGTCCAATCGGGGACGTGTAGAGAGAGAAGAGGAGAGGGCCAAGGACTGAACCCTGAGGGACCCCAATAGTGAGGGGAAGAAGTGGAGCCAGCAAAAGATACACTGAAAGAGCGGTCAGAAAGATAGGAGGAGAGCCAGGAGAGAGCAGTGTCCTTTATGCCAATGGAGTGCAGCATAGAGAGTAGGAGCTGATGGTCGACAGTGTCAAAAGCTGCAGAGAGATCAAGGAGAATAAGCAGAGAGTAGTCACCATTACGTTTTGCTGTCAGAAGGTCATTGGTCACTTTGATGAGGGCAGTTTCTGTGGAGTGAAGGGGGCGGAAACCAGACTGTAATGGATCTAGAAGAGAGTGAGCGGAGAGGTAACGGGTGAGGCGGGAATAGACCAGGCGCTCCAGGAGTTTAGAGATGAAGGGGAGATTGGAGACTGGTCTGTAGTTATTTGTGTAGGTTGGGTCGAGAGTGGTTTTCTTTAATAATGGAGTAATGATCGAGTGTTTGAAGGAGGAGTGGAAAATGCCAGAAGAGATGGAGAGATTGAAGATTTTGATTAGATGAGTGGTGACGACTGGAGAGAGGGACTGGAGCAGGTGTGAGGGAATGGGTTCAGTAGTGCATGTGGTGGGACGAGAGGAAGAAAGGAGCCTGGAGACTTCTTCTTCTGTGACTGGGTCAAATGTGGAGAGTGAACCGGAGGAGATGTGGGGAAGAATGGGGGTGGCAGCGCTTGGAGGCTGAGAGCTGATTTCCTGGCGGATGTTGTCTATTTTCTCCATGAAGTAGGAAGCTAGGTCATCAGCACAGAGGTCAGTGATGGGGGCCTGCACTTTAGGACTGAGGAGAGAGTGAAAGGTGTCAAAGAGTTTTTTTGGATTGTTGGATAGTGAGGACACCAGGGTGGTGAAGTAGGTCTGTTTGGTGAGGTGAAGGGCAGAGTTGTAGGTTTTTAGCATGAATTTATAGTGGTTAAAGTCTCCTGGTGAGCGAGTTTTCCTCCATAGACGTTCAGCACTCCTGGAGCATCACTGGAGGAATAGAGTTTGTGGTGTGAGCCAGGGCTGTTTTGTCCTCTGTTTGGAGGTTCTGCGGGTGAGGGGCGCTACTTGGTCCAGGGAGCTTCTGAGAGAGTCATTGTAGTGATTTACTGCCTGATCTGGAGAGGAGATTGAAGAGATTGGGGACAGAGATGAGATGAGGAAGTCTTGGCCTGTAGATTTCTGGATGTGTGATAGGTAGGATTGGGCTGTGTTGGCCGAGGGTTAGTGAGTGAGAAGGAGAGAATGTTGTGGTCAGAGAGTAGAGTTGAGTTATCCAAGGGGGAGGATGAGCAGAGCCGGGTAAAGACAAGGTCAAGGGTGTTACCATTTTCGTGCGTCTTAGAGGTTGAGAGCTGTGATAGGCCAAGAGAGGTAGTTAGAGATAGGAGCTGGGATGCAGATGGGGAGATGGGGCTGTTTATGGGAATGTCAAAGTCTCCCAGAATAAGGGTTGGTAAATCTGAGGACATGAAATGCGGGAGCCAAGTGGAGAAATGGTCGAGGAACTGGGTGGGTGACCCTGGGGGGGCGGTATACCACCGCTACTTTGAGGGGGAGGGGATGGAATAGCTTAATGGTATGGACCTCAAAAGAAGGGAATGAGAGTGATGGGGCTGGAGGAATGACCTGGAAAGTACATTGTGGGGACAGGAGGAGGCCAACTCCAACACCACGTCTGTTCCCAGGTCTAGGGGAGTGAGAGAAGTGTAAGCCGCCGTAAGAAATAGCAGCAGGGGAAGCAGTGTCTGAATCCTGGATCCAGGTTTCTGTGAGGGCCAGCAGGTTAAGAGAGTTGGTAAGGAAGTAATTGTGAATGAAGGGAAGTTTGTTGCATACAGACCGTGGATTCCAGAGAGCGCAATTAAAAGAGGGAGATGAAGGTGTGCAGGTGATATTAATAAGGTTAGTGAGGTTTCTGTGTGAGGTGGGAGAGGGGTTGAAGTTAGCAGAGTGTAGACCAGGGTTGGGAGAGATATAACCTGAGAGGAGCAGCAGTAAAAAGAGAAAGAGCAGATAGTTTTTGGAATTAGGACATGATTTATTGGTGACAAACTTTTCTCACTTGTCAACCATGGGACTGTCGAGTCATCATCACTCACACTATACCAGTAAAACCATAGGTGGTGGTGTTAACACCAATTTCTTTGCCCCGTTCCACAATTTTTTCAGACCATCTTTTGCAAAGCCTAAAGAAACAAGAAGTCTGACACATAGTCAACGCCTGGAGCGGATGGTACACGAGTATCTCCAACTTAACATCGATGCCATGACTGAGGAACTGGAGCCTTGCTCATTTTGGGCTATCAAAATGGAAAAATGGCCTGAGCTCGCCACTCATGCCTTGGAGATCTTGTCATGCCCCGCAGCCTGCGTTCTCTCGGAACGTGTCTTCAGCGCTGCTGGTGGTGTGCTTACAGAAAAGTGCACACATCTGTCCACCCAGAATGTGGACAGACTAACGTTCATAAAGATGGACAAGGCATGGATCCGCAAGGACTTTTCTACTCCTGCGTCATCCTGGGGAGAATGAAGCCTTGTGGTTTTTGGCCTAAAAGTAACCATTTAAATTTTGTGTTCAAATAATTTTTATTCGAGTTTCAATAAATCAAGTACAAAGTATAATAATCAAATACAGTCGTACAGCAAACTGATAAGAAGTAGAGAAGTCAAAGGTATAATATGAAGAGATTACCTTATTACAATCAATTTCATCAAATACAGAACACCAAAAGAGAACAATGAAAGTAAACAGGGAAACAAAGAATTACACATCTCCAAATAATACTTTGGGAAGTAATTATGAAATAGTATAACTAAAGGCAATCAATACTAAGGACCAAGAATCTCAAGCTAAGTCAAGTTATGAAGAACTGCTCTTCAGCAGATAAACATAAGGGAGAGAGGAAAGGAAATGAAGGGGGGGAAAGGTAGCTATAGACACTTACTATAGTACAAGCTATAGACAATGAGTTAATCATACAGTCCAGTGGTGAAGCCTAGAGAAAGTTATCTGGGGGGACTTTGGCTGACTTTAAGAACGGAGATGGAAATTTTATATTCCACAATGCCCATTTCTTCTGATATTTGGTTTGTAGGCCATTTCTAATAGCGAATGAATATTCAAAAAAATTATGAGATGCAATTCTGTCTATGACATCCTGTATAGATGGGACTGTAGACTCTCTCCAAAGTGAGGCAATCATAGTTTTTGCTGTTAAAAGAATGTGAATCGTAAGTGGCCTTATACGTTTTGGAAGAGAATCCAACCCAACCAAAAGCAACACTAACTCAGGAGATAGAAGAACCTCAATTCCAGAAATATCTTTAATTAGATGCCTTATGTCTCTCCAAAATTTTTTAAGGAATTGACATCCCCAGAACACATGAGTCAGATCAGCAGTTTGGTTACAGTTCCTCCAGCACATCGGGAGTTGAGTGAATTAAACTTATTTAGCTTCAACGGAGTAAGATACCATCTTGAATACAATTTAAATTGGGTCTCAATAAGGGAGATGCACGGTACTTGTGTATACATAAGATCAAAGGACTTGCCAAGTTGTTCAGTATTTATAGAGATGTTCAGGGCTTTCCCCCATGCTACTACATTTGAAGATTTCACATAGACCGAATCTAGGTTAATGTCCTGATATATGTTTTTCAACTTCCAAAAAAAGGTACTCTGCGGGAACTTCAAAAGTTGTGTCACATTGTGAGGAAGAGAGAATACCAGTTTATGGCTCAACAGAATGCGATGAATCTCCTCCCAGGTTTTAACTTCTATGTCTTCCAGACCATAAGTGTTTTGTAGGACCGCAAAGGGAATCAACCCTCCTCTGCCATCCAAGATGTTAGATATGAAACCAATCCCATGGTCTTTCCAGGATTTAAGTTTCAGGATTGCAGAAATATAGTTTTACATTATCAATTGGGATCCAAGTAGGTGGATGAGGTTGAAAGCTTTTCAATGATTTGGAAACAAACAATCTCCAGGATTGAATAGAGGCTTTCACTAACGTTTCTTTCGGAAGAGGTTTGTTTTTATCACAAAGGAAGGAAAGAAGCTGTGGACCAAGGCCTCCCTTTAGCATATTTTTATCTTCAAGAGTAAGCCAACTTGGTCTATCGCCTGTCTCCCACCATGATTGACTCAGTTTTATGATAGTGGAGTGGTGATATGCGATGAGGTTGGGAGCAGCCAGACCTCCTCTAAACCTCCCTTTCTCCAGGGTAGTCTTAGCCACTCTTGGTTTTTTCTTATCCCAAATGAATCTCGTCAGTTGAGTTTGTAATTTTGCCATCCATTGTCTGGACACAGGTAGGGGTACAGAACGAAAAATATAGAGAAGTTTCGGTACGATAAACATTTTAAATGAGTTTATTCTTCCCAACCATGAAATATCAATTTTGGAAATATGAAGAACATCGTCCTGAATGACTTTGTAGATATAATTAAGATTAACGTCTACAATCTAAGATGAATACAAAAAGGGGGGGTGGGGGAATAGGAGGCGCAATAGTGCCCTTATCACTAGACACTAAAACTGCAATCTGGTGAGCAACAGGGATCCACTCACCTGGTCCAGTTGTGACACCCACAACTGGTTTGAAGACGTGTTAGGAATAATATCCTGATGGCTGCTGCTGGACCTTTCACCGAACCACTCAGACGTGGAAAAGCATCAAGTTTCTTGGGAAAAGGTGTATAGCGATCCGCGCTGCCAGACTGACTCGCATCAAAGAAGACACTTGTAAATGAAGTGTTGATCAAATCCTTCTTTTATTCACCGACGCGTTTCGGTGCCCACCTGGCACCTTCCTCAGGGAAGGTGGGCACCGAAACGCGTCGGTGAATAAAAGAAGGATTTGATCAACACTTCATTTACAAGTGTCTTCTTTGATGCGAGTCAGTCTGGCAGCGCGGATCGCTATACACCTTTTCCCAAGAAACTTGATACAATCTAAGATAGGGATTTGGTCAAATAAATACCTAAATATTTTATAGATTATTTTTCCCACGAGAGAGAGTGTTCGCGTTTTAACAAGTCAAGGAGGTCCTGATCTATATTTAAGTGTAACACCTGAGTCTTTTTCAAATTGATCTTATAATGGGAAATTCGAGAAAATGTATCAATTGTGTCAAGGAGATATCGTAAAGAATTTATGGGATCAGTCAAAGTTACCAGGATATCGTCAGCAAATAAACTAATCTTAAATTGTCTCATAGAAATGGGAATGCCTTTTATCAAAGGATGAGTACGTATTTTTTCCGCTAACGGCTCAATAAAGAGGTTAAAGAGAGAAGGAGAAAGGGGACAACCTTGACGTGTATCATTCGTTAGCAAGATGTCTTTTGACAAAAAGTTATTTGTTATGATTTTCGCACTCGGATTAGAATAAAGCGAATGAATTAAGTTAGTTATATTACCCCCAAAGCCAAACCTCCTCAAAACCTCAAAGAGGAACCCCCAGTGGACCCTGTCGAATGCTTTCTCCGCGTCGACAGCGACCACTAGGGTTGGAGTCCCAGTTCTCTCTATAAAATCTATTAAATTTAACGCTCGTCTCGTAGCATCCGATGTTCCCCTTCCCTGAACGAAACCCACTTGATCTCCGTGAAGGAGTGTCGAGATAACTTGTTTTAGTCTGTTATTTAAAGTTTTACTAATAATTTTTAGATCTGAATTCAGGAGCGATATGGGTCTATAGTTAGCTACATTCTCAGTGTCACCCTTATCTTTTGAGATAACCGTAATCACTGCTTCTTGCATTTCCTTAGGAAGACTACTCTGGTCAGTAGTGAGGAAATTGATTAACCTAGTTAAATATGGAACAAGGATATCTTTAAAGGCAATATAGTATTCGTTCTGTAAAACGTCAGGCCCGGGAGACTTAAATTTCTTTAGGGACCCAATAGTATCAGAGATTTCAGCTTCAGTGTAGGGTAAGTTTAGGAAAACAAAGTCATTTCCACAGCACAGGGATCAACTTCCCCGGGCTCCTTTCCTAAGTTATATAACTTCTTGTAATAAACTTCAAAGGCATCTGAAATTTCCGCAGGGGATTTGACTATAGAATTAGGTTTATTCCTGATCTGTAGAATTCTCGTTTTGGCCCTTCGTATTTTTATCAATTTGGCAAATAGTTTGGAGGGTTTGTTGGTACAATTATAAAAATTTGATTTAGTAATGTGGGAAACCTTATCAAATTCCGCAGTTAAAAGGGATTTTAGTTCAACCCTCAATTTAAGAATGTCTTGGTCCGAATCACCTCCGATTCCAAGTCTTTAATCTCACTTATGATGGAAGCCGTATCTTTAGTTAATTTTCTTTTTAGGAGAGAATTTAATTGAATTAGATGACCTCTAATCAGTGCCTTATGGGCAGTCCATAAAGTTGGAATAGGCATATCTCCCAAATCATTTTCTTTAAAGTAATATTGTAATATACTTTGAATTTTAGATTTACAATCTGGATGGTATTATAGAAAAGAATTTGCTCTCCAGAGTTTCCGCCCACTATAAGAAGCCCCACCTGTAGTAACGAAGATTATCGGAGAGTGATCCGACCAAGATCTAGGAAGTATTTCTATTGATTTAATCTTCTGCAAGGAATTGATATCTGTCAAAACTAGATCTATCCTAGCAAAGGATTTATGCGAGTCAGAAAAATGAGTAAATTCTATAGATGACGAGTTTATGCATCGGAATGCATCATAGAATTCCTCCTGGTTAAATAATGGATCAAGCTGGACATTGGTATTCCTGGCTTTATTGGAAGAGTCAAACATAGCATTAGGAACTGCGTTAAAGTCCCCAAAAATGAAGAGGTTGCCTTTCTTATGATCATGGATAGTCCTGAACAGTTTTTTTAAAAATGAAATTTGACCTTTGTTAGGAGCGTATAAATTCACAAGTGTGTGAGGAGTATCATTTATTTTACATATCAGGATAAGATATCGGCCCTCATCATCTCTATGGATCTCAAGTTCTTCAAATTTAAGAGTATCCCTAATCAAAGTGGCAACTCCAGATTTTTTTTTCTTGTTAGAGGAGAAATAGATATGAGGAAATAGTTTATTCGTAAACTTTGGTGGATTTTCTAGGCAAAATTTAGTTTCCTGAAGTCCTGCCAAATCAATTTTATGTCTCGCAAGTTCTTTCCATACATGGAACCTTTTTTGAGGGATATTTAACCCATGGACATTTAGTGAAAGGTATCTGGTGGTCATTGTCTCAATGAAGAATTAAAAATGTATGTAAGCTAGCTGCAATGAAAGTATGAAGCTGAGGAAGTGTGAGGGAGAGGGAAGGGAGAGAATTAGGAGGGAAACTAAACTACTACAGGTAGGTAAAGAAACAAACTATTAAATGAAGCAAACTATAACACAGAATGTAACTAGTAATAAGAACTATGTAAGTATCAATACTATAAGGAAGGGTTCAAGGGAACCGTTATTCAACTTCCTGCAAGGCTAATGTTTTGGCCATTGTGCCTAATTGGACCTTAAATCTTTAAAGTGTCAAACAGAGCTACTTAAGACCCGTCAAGTATAAGTTAGATGTAAGTTTCTCAAAACTTTCAGAACTCAGACTTATCTTCAATAACAAAAGATTTCTGTTTGTATGTAAAAATAACACTAGTGGTCGGACGACCCCATCTGTACAAGATCTCCTTAGCACGTAGAATGTCCGTTACAGGCTTCAAAGATTTCCTCTTCAGCATCATGTCTTTAGAAATATCTGTGAAGATTTTAATCCCGTCGTAAGGTGGAGGTAGGGATTTATTATCTCTTAAGAAAGTTGTCACTTTATCTCTGGTTTGATAGAAGCTAAATTTAGCTATCACATCCCTCTGGACATCGTCCGAAAGATGCGAGGACCTTGGCAATCTATGGGCTCTTTCTATAAAATACTCCATATTTTCCAGTGAGGGAGCAATTTTTCTAGTGAGAGATTTCACGTAATTAATCAAGTTATCCTGCTTTATCTTTTCGGGAATTCCTCTAAATTTCAGGTTATTCCTGCGGTCCCGGTCCTCTCTATCTGCTAACCTATCCTTCAGAACTTTAATTTCATTAGTCACCCTGTCTTTTAGTCACCCTGTCTTGAGATTTTCTAGAGTCAATGCACTCCGTTTTTAATTCCTCAATGGCTTTCTCTGTTTTTTCTGTTCTGGAAACTATCAAGGCCACTGAATGTTTAATCTCATCAATGTCGTCTCTCAAAGATTTTTTAAAATCAGCAAATACTTTAACCAAGAAATCTCTATCTGATAGTGGTCCATCGTCAAGGTTGGAGAGAGGATCTGTGTCTTTCCTTGAGGTCTTCATTCTTTGTCTCACTGGGCTCTTGGTTTGAGGATCTCGAGCTGAGTCATAATCTTCCCGAAAATTAGAGCCATCATGTGATCTGGATATAGTTTCCATTTCTTTTCTTTTTGAGTTTGCCTGGGTAGATTCATAAATCATAGGTGTGGATTTCCATTCTTCTGAACTATTCTCCACTGGTAAGGCATCTTTACTGCCACTTTGTGACTGGTTACTATGGTAGGCCGAGGAAGGCATAGTGTTCGCACTCTGTGGACTAGCCTCCACCAGTTCACCAGTGGAATTTTTGGAAGTAACGTTTGGTTTAGGCTTGGGAGACATTAGGACTAGTATACCGTATAAATTGAGGTATATAAATTAAGAAATTAAGAATATCAAAGTATGTATAGTAAGTCTCTATAGCCAGCTCCAGTAAACTATATTGAGCCAAAAACAATTACAATTAGGTAATAGACTTCCACAATACTAGAGCCAAGGAACAGAAATGAAGTACAATTATCTGTAAATACGGACTCAGAGTACAAAGTCAATAGCTCTCTCCCCCAATTAGAAGATGAAAAGATCACCCACCCAAGACCTAACAACTACCACCCAAACTACCTTTATCCACAAGAAACAGAGTCAAACATCAATATGCAGATAATCAAAAAGTCCAAAGGACACAGGAATGAATTTATAAAATATACACAGTCTTTATTAAGGATTATCAATACAAGTTTAAAATCCTTCTGAGTAATATCAAAAATAACAAGGTGAATAATAGGACCATACGTATAAACAAGAGTCACTGGATATCAATGGGTAACTAGAACCAGTGCTATATCCGGTGGTTGTGTAAATGGGGACAGTCCAGTGACCGAAAAGAAGGCATATATAAGGACAGTACCTACTTGGCTTACATATCATAACCCCGGATTTTTCCAGATTTTTATATGTAACTACACTTAGCACAATATATGGTGAGTAGGTGTTCATCTAACAAGTGCCTGTCCCTGAGGATTCAATCAGGTTCAGGTCACCAATCTAGACATTTTACATCACAATTATTATTTCATCAAATGTTTGCATATACAATTGGAACCCTTTTCCTGGGTATGTCAACCAGTGTGTTGGCATTTAGACTCTCACATTAGTGTCTTATATCCCATGTGATCAAACACAACCTCAGAGTGTGCATATGTTTTATACTATTTGAGAATCAGTAGTGGGGATGAGGGTATGGCGCAACCACCATACCACCACTGAATCCCCTCCACCTATGCTCCACAGCATTCACTGTTGCATATCTGAGTTGTGGGATCAGAACATACACATACAAATAATGGATCTCGAGCAGTCATCAAGCCACATACACCGTATACATGTAAGCACTTTAGGACAATGTCCACATACCTCCTAGATCGTTAATGTCGGTCAGACTGGACCTCCACCTTACCCTGACGCGTTTCGTCAAGAGACTTTCTCAAAGGGTAGTGTGCCATGTGGGGGACAGATTCGGGGGTTTAAATAATGTGCACAATTAATTATGAAGTTAAACAACCTGTGCGTCTTGCCTTCCGCCTCCATTCCCGGCGTCAGTGCTGCGTGACGTCTTCCGATCACATGGCACATGGCACATGGTCTGTGGAACGCAAGCGCCGGAAGCCGCGTCATAATGACGCTGCTCCGGACCACGGTCATGTGACCGGGAGGGGGCGTGCCCGGACAGCTCCACACTGAACATGACGCTCTCGGAGGCGGAGGAAGAACAAAGGAGTCACCATAGTGATTATACAGTTGCTAGGCAACAAGCAAATAACACAATTTTATACAAACTGCATCTACATTACATCAGAGTATATCATTATTACTACAGGATTGACCCTAGGGCCAAATCAACCAAAGATTCATCAAATATACCACTTCTCATAGAAAAAAGTGCTTATAATAGTGCATATAGACTGCCACTTATGTAAACGTGAAGTCGTGATATTAATACATCAATGGAGGTGAATTTTAAAACCATGTACTTCTGAGAAATACATGCAGCGAAAAAACAAAATATACATTAATAAAACGTGTTTAAAAAGGTGATCCCTTCAGGAAGTCCATTTCTTTATCATATCTTCATGAAACCAATCAGTCATACGATATCCTAGGATAATACTTCATAAGGAAATTTCTAAAATATAATGAACAAATTATGATTAAAATACACATAAGGACATCTTAAAACCACCAACCCCATTTTCAGTATACATTTATAAGGAAGACTGAATAAATAAGCTACAAGAACGCACCAAAACCAAAGTGTTCATTGAGACCAAACGGAGCCACAGTGTTGAGCCTGTAGATCCATTTGCTCTCAACTTGTCCTAGGGCTCTACTCAGGTTTCCACCTCTTTGGCCCAAGGAAACCTTATCAATGCCTACAATTTTCAATACACTAGAGTTACTCTGATGCCTATAGAAGAAATGTCTTGGTATCGTTTTCAGACTGGAAGGATTTTCGGTATTCGCTCCCTTTTCAATATCCAGTACGTGTTCTCTTGCACGAATGCGCAGTTCACGAGTAGTCATGCCTATGTATATTTTATTACATGGGCATTTGGCCATATAGATCACTCCCTTTGTGGAGCAGCTGATATTGTGTCTTATTTCATATACCCGGGAATTATCAAAATTGTGAAAGGTTTTGCTTTTAAGCATGTTAGCACATGCCTTACAGCCCCTACAGGGAAAGAAACCTTGAATGTCCAACCAATTTCCTTCCTTTTTCCTATTCCTTACAAAATGGCTACGGACCAGATTATCTTTTAGGTTCGGGGATCTCCTTGCCCTTATCAACGGTTTTGATGATATACACTGTTTTAGAATGGAATCATTAAGAAGGATACTCCAGTGTTTGTTAATAATTTCAACAAAACTCTTCCATTGTTTATTATAAGTGGTTATCAATCTGGGAAACCCAGATTGGTTTTTCTTTCTGTTTTTTATCCCACCACACAAGAGTTCAGTTCTTTTACATTCTTTTGCCCTCGTGTATCCCTCTTTAATGCACCTCCTACTGTATCCCCTTTCTTCAAACCTATTTTTAAGGTCCATTGCCTGTGCCTCAAAAATGTGGTCATTGGAACAGATGCGTCTAGCCCTCATATATTGGCCCACAGGTATCCCTCTTATTGTGGATGGTAAGTGAGACGACTTGGCATATAAAAGAGAGTTTGTGGACGTAGCCTTTCGATAGATGTCAGTCGTCACACTTCCATCAACCTGGGTATCGATCAATATATCAAGGAATTCCATCCTCCTACCACTCTTATATGTAAGTTTGATGTTTAGGTCGTTACAATTCAGTGTCTCTATCAAATCTCTAAGCTCCTCATCGCTTCCTTCCCACACAAAAAAGACATCATCGATGAATCGCATCCACCCCTGAATTTTACTGGAGGCCGCTATGGGGTTATTTATAAATATTTCCCTCTCCCATGCCCCCAAGAACAAATTAGCGTTCGAGGGGGCACAGGAGGCCCCCATAGCGGTCCCCTGCTGTTGGCGGTAGATTTGACCATCGAAGGTAAAGCAATTGTGGGTAAGTATAAACTCCAGTAGGGTAACTATCAAGGTTGACATCGCAGGGTCTATATTACTCATCTCCAAAAAGTATTTTGTGGCCCTAATGCCATCCTCGTGCCTGATCGACGTATATAAAGACTCTACGTCTACAGTCACCATGATGGAGTCGGGACCCAGTTGTAAGCCATCCAATCTCTGGAGTGCCTCTGTTGTATCCCTAATGTACGAAGGTAAGGATACGGTAAGGGGTTTCAAATAACTGTCAATCAGCCTACATATATTTTCACATAAGCTCTCGTTGCCGGAGACTATGGGTCTCCCCGGAGGGTCCACATGATTCTTGTGGACCTTCGGCAAAATATAGAAGGTCGGTAATCTTGGGTTGAATTTTTCCATGTTTTTAACCACCTCTTGTGGAATAGTGCCTTCTTCAAATGCTCTAAATAGGATCGTCATCAAAAGATCCTTATCCTGCTGAAGGGGGTTACCTGGCAATTTTTTATAGCACTCTGGTTGGTTTAATAGCTTGTGTGCTTGTTTAATATACATAGTTTTAGGCCAAATTACCAGGTTCCCCCCTTTGTCAGCTGGCTTGATTAGAATGTCCTCCCATTCCTTCAATTGGTCTAGAGCCAATCTCTCCTCTCTATTTAGGTTATGTTCCCAAGTTTTATTTTGGGCTAGTTTTTCCACATCCGCCGTTACCATCCTTGTGAAGGTGTCCACATTTGAACATGTCCCCAAGGGTGGAAAATTCTTAGATTTAACAAACAAATGACTCGGGAACTTACCAATTTTTTGGGGATCAGTATTTTCCTCTGATAGTGACTCTAGATCACGTAGAGTGTTTCTCTCATCCTCTGTACTCAAACCATTCTCAGTTTTAAAATGAAGTCTCTTTAAGATGACTTTCCTAGCGAAAAGGTGGACATCTTTAATAATCACAAAGGGGTCTAAGGAGCGAGAAGGAGAAAAGGTTAAACCCATATTTAAGACCTTCAACTGAATTGGGGTAAGAATTCGACTCGAAAGGTTGATTACCTTATTCGTGTCTTTGGGTTTCTTTTTCTTACTTTCTTTTTCTGGATAGGGTCTATTCTTATTTTTTACAGAGGGTCGTTCACCCTCTTCTTCCCCTATTTCCCCTTGTGTGGTCACACTATCTGCATTTGATGATACGGACCCAACAGATTCCTTACGTGGCTGTGATGGATTATTAGGATTAGCCGAATTTTTCTTAAATTGCCACCTAAAGATTTTGTTACTCTCATAGTCTCCAACATCTCTCTTGAATTTTTTCATTTTGTTTGTGCTGATTTCTTGTTCCCACTTTTCCATCTCCTTATCAATCTCTCGCATATAAATATCAAGGGATTCTTTTGAGAGCCCTCCCTGTAGAGTCTTCGACATACCCTCTATTTCAGCATCCAGAACTCCCAGGTTTTTATTGTTGTATTCATTAATAATCGAGATGAATGAAAAGGAGCATGTCGATGCTACCTCCATCCATTTCTTGGTTAGGTCGTCATTATCCAAATTAAAGGTCGGATACAGTTGCACCCTCAAGCCCCTAGGGACTATCCTATGTGACAAGTAGTTGTCCAGTGAGGTTTTGGTCCACCACAATTTGGTTTTACGATATTTAATTTGGATAATGACGACCTAACCAAGAAATGGATGGAGGTAGCATCGACATGCTCCTTTTCATTCATCTCGATTATTAATGAATACAACAATAAAAACCTGGGAGTTCTGGATGCTGAGATAGAGGGTATGTCGAAGACTCTACAGGGAGGGCTCTCAAAAGAATCCCTTGATATTTATATGCGAGAGATTGATAAGGAGATGGAAAAGTGGGAACAAGAAATCAGCACAAACAAAATGAAAAAATTCAAGAGAGATGTTGGAGACTATGAGAGTAACAAAATCTTTAGGTGGCAATTTAAGAAAAATTCGGCTAATCCTAATAATCCATCACAGCCACGTAAGGAATCTGTTGGGTCCGTATCATCAAATGCAGATAGTGTGACCACACAAGGGGAAATAGGGGAAGAAGAGGGTGAACGACCCTCTGTAAAAAATAAGAATAGACCCTCTCCAGAAAAAGAAAGTAAGAAAAAGAAACCCAAAGACACGAATAAGGTAATCAACCTTTCGAGTCGAATTCTTACCCCAATTCAGTTGAAGGTCTTAAATATGGGTTTAACCTTTTCTCCTTCTCGCTCCTTAGACCCCTTTGTGATTATTAAAGATGTCCACCTTTTCGCTAGGAAAGTCATCTTAAAGAGACTTCATTTTAAAACTGAGAATGGTTTAAGTACAGAGGATGAGAGAAACACTCTACGTGATCTAGAGTCACTATCAGAGGAAAATACTGATCCCCAAAAAATTGGTAAGTTCCCGAGTCATTTGTTTGTTAAATCTAAGAATTTTCCACCCTTGGGGACATGTTCAAATGTGGACACCTTCACAAGGATGGTAACGGCGGATGTGGAAAAACTAGCCCAAAATAAAACTTGGGAACATAACCTAAATAGAGAGGAGAGATTGGCTCTAGACCAATTGAAGGAATGGGAGGACATTCTAATCAAGCCAGCTGACAAAGGGGGGAACCTGGTAATTTGGCCTAAAACTATGTATATTAAACAAGCACACAAGCTATTAAACCAACCAGAGTGCTATAAAAAATTGCCAGGTAACC
The DNA here is from genome assembly GCA_033576535.1 of Allobates femoralis. Lineage (NCBI taxonomy): Eukaryota > Metazoa > Chordata > Amphibia > Anura > Aromobatidae > Allobates > Allobates femoralis. The sequence goes on along the minus strand of JARQOC010000002.1, from coordinate 286,780,672 downwards.
CCCTTCAGCAGGATAAGGATCTTTTGATGACGATCCTATTTAGAGCATTTGAAGAAGGCACTATTCCACAAGAGGTGGTTAAAAACATTGAAAAATTCAACCCAAGATTACCGACCTTCTATATTTTGCCGAAGGTCCACAAGAATCATGTGGACCCTCCGGGGAGACCCATAGTCTCCGGCAACGAGAGCTTATGTGAAAATATATGTAGGCTGATTGACAGTTATTTGAAACCCCTTACTGTATCCTTACCTTCGTACATTAGGGATACAACAGAGGCACTCCAGAGATTGGATGGCTTACAACTGGGTCCCGACTCCATCATGGTGACTGTAGACGTAGAGTCTTTATATACGTCGATCAGGCACGAGGATGGCATTAGGGCCACAAAATACTTTTTGGAGATGAGTAATATAGACCCTGCGATGTCAACCTTGATAGTTACCCTACTGGAGTTTATACTTACCCACAATTGCTTTACCTTCGATGGTCAAATCTACCGCCAACAGCAGGGGACCGCTATGGGGGCCTCCTGTGCCCCCTCGTACGCTAATTTGTTCTTGGGGGCATGGGAGAGGGAAATATTTATAAATAACCCCATAGCGGCCTCCAGTAAAATTCAGGGGTGGATGCGATTCATCGATGATGTCTTTTTTGTGTGGGAAGGAAGCGATGAGGAGCTTAGAGATTTGATAGAGACACTGAATTGTAACGACCTAAACATCAAACTTACATATAAGAGTGGCAGGAGGATGGAATTCCTTGATATATTGATCGATACCCAGGTTGATGGAAGTGTGACGACTGACATCTATCGAAAGGCTACGTCCACAAACTCTCTTTTATATGCCAAGTCGTCTCACTTACCATCCACAATAAGAGGGATACCTGTGGGCCAATATATGAGGGCTAGACGCATCTGTTCCAATGACCACATTTTTGAGGCACAGGCAATGGACCTTAAAAATAGGTTTGAAGAAAGGGGATACAGTAGGAGGTGCATTAAAGAGGGATACACGAGGGCAAAAGAATGTAAAAGAACTAAACTCTTGTGTGGTGGGATAAAAAACAGAAAGAAAAACCAATCTGGGTTTCCCAGATTGATAACCACTTATAATAAACAATGGAAGAGTTTTGTTGAAATTATTAACAAACACTGGAGTATCCTTCTTAATGATTCCATTCTAAAACAGTGTATATCATCAAAACCGTTGATAACGGCAAGGAGATCCCCGAACCTAAAAGATAATCTGGTCCGTAGCCATTTTGTAAGGAATAGGAAAAAGGAAGGAAATTGGTTGGACATTCAAGGTTTCTTTCCCTGTAGGGGCTGTAAGGCATGTGCTAACATGCTTAAAAGCAAAACCTTTCACAATTTTGATAATTCCCGGGTATATGAAATAAGACACAATATCAGCTGCTCCACAAAGGGAGTGATCTATATGGCCAAATGCCCATGTAATAAAATATACATAGGCATGACTACTCGTGAACTGCGCATTCGTGCAAGAGAACACGTACTGGATATTGAAAAGGGAGCGAATACCGAAAATCCTTCCAGTCTGAAAACGATACCAAGACATTTCTTCTATAGGCATCAGAGTAACTCTAGTGTATTGAAAATTGTAGGCATTGATAAGGTTTCCTTGGGCCAAAGAGGTGGAAACCTGAGTAGAGCCCTAGGACAAGTTGAGAGCAAATGGATCTACAGGCTCAACACTGTGGCTCCGTTTGGTCTCAATGAACACTTTGGTTTTGGTGCGTTCTTGTAGCTTATTTATTCAGTCTTCCTTATAAATGTATACTGAAAATGGGGTTGGTGGTTTTAAGATGTCCTTATGTGTATTTTAATCATAATTTGTTCATTATATTTTAGAAATTTCCTTATGAAGTATTATCCTAGGATATCGTATGACTGATTGGTTTCATGAAGATATGATAAAGAAATGGACTTCCTGAAGGGATCACCTTTTTAAACACGTTTTATTAATGTATATTTTGTTTTTTCGCTGCATGTATTTCTCAGAAGTACATGGTTTTAAAATTCACCTCCATTGATGTATTAATATCACGACTTCACGTTTACATAAGTGGCAGTCTATATGCACTATTATAAGCACTTTTTTCTATGAGAAGTGGTATATTTGATGAATCTTTGGTTGATTTGGCCCTAGGGTCAATCCTGTAGTAATAATGATATACTCTGATGTAATGTAGATGCAGTTTGTATAAAATTGTGTTATTTGCTTGTTGCCTAGCAACTGTATAATCACTATGGTGACTCCTTTGTTCTTCCTCCGCCTCCGAGAGCGTCATGTTCAGTGTGGAGCTGTCCGGGCACGCCCCCTCCCGGTCACATGACCGTGGTCCGGAGCAGCGTCATTATGACGCGGCTTCCGGCGCTTGCGTTCCACAGACCGGAAGAGGGGCGTGCCATGTGATCGGAAGACGTCACGCAGCACTGACGCCGGGAATGGAGGCGGAAGGCAAGACGCACAGGTTGTTTAACTTCATAATTAATTGTGCACATTATTTAAACCCCCGAATCTGTCCCCCACATGGCACACTACCCTTTGAGAAAGTCTCTTGACGAAACGCGTCAGGGTAAGGTGGAGGTCCAGTCTGACCGACATTAACGATCTAGGAGGTATGTGGACATTGTCCTAAAGTGCTTACATGTATACGATGTATGTGGCTTGATGACTGCTCGAGATCCATTATTTGTATGTGTATGTTCTGATCCCACAACTCAGATATGCAACAGTGAATGCTGTGGAGCATAGGTGGAGGGGATTCAGTGGTGGTATGGTGGTTGCGCCATACCCTCATCCCCACTACTGATTCTCAAATAGTATAAAACATATGCACACTCTGAGGTTGTGTTTGATCACATGGGATATAAGACACTAATGTGAGAGTCTAAATGCCAACACACTGGTTGACATACCCAGGAAAAGGGTTCCAATTGTATATGCAAACATTTGATGAAATAATAATTGTGATGTAAAATGTCTAGATTGGTGACCTGAACCTGATTGAATCCTCAGGGACAGGCACTTGTTAGATGAACACCTACTCATCATATATTGTGCTAAGTGTAGTTACATATAAAAATCTGGAAAAATCCGGGGTTATGATATGTAAGCCAAGTAGGTACTGTCCTTATATATGCCTTCTTTTCGGTCACTGGACTGTCCCCATTTACACATCCACCGGATATAGCACTGGTTCTAGTTACCCATTGATATCCAGTGACTCTTGTTTATACGTATGGTCCTATTATTCACCTTGTTATTTTTGATATTACTCAGAAGGATTTTAAACTTGTATTGATAATCCTTAATAAAGACTGTGTATATTTTATAAATTCATTCCTGTGTCCTTTGGACTTTTTGATTACCTGATTCTAAATGGGTTTGATAAATATGTGAGATGTTGATTCACTGATCAATATGCAGATCAATATAAAGGTGTACCCCAACAGCACATCCCCATAAAAGAATAGCTGTTTAGTTGACTCCTCGACACAGGAAACCGTCTACGAAGCTCGGATACGTTGGAGGCCCGCCGACCCCGCTTGATTGAAGAGATCCCTCCCAGGAGTGGTCGGATCGTGTAGAAACCTCAGACAACAGGATCCATCTACGTAGCTCGGATACGTTGGAGGCCCGTCGACCCCGCTTGATTGAAGAAGTCCTTCTTGGAGATGTAGTAGCACGCAAAGATGGAAGAAGTTATAAGGCAACAGCTTGCAAAAAAACAAATGAGTAGCAAAAAAGAGTCTCCTGAAGTCTCAGTGTAACACTAGGACTAGAAAGGTTATACATCTCCCCTTCAGACTCATGAATTGTCCAATATGTAGAATGGTATTATCCCCACCCTATGCAAGTATGTAACTAAGCAAGGAGCATCCAAAATAGTATGACCAGATAGTCTATGAAGAAGGCTGCAGGGATGTCTCAGTCTAGTCACTAATATTAAACCTCAATCAGGACAGCAGCTCATCTTTTAGTAGATCCCCCTCGCCTCCTGTACCTGTCACTGTTGCTTTCCAAATGCATATGAGGGAAAATTTACCTCAGAGGTCCGGATCTTACAGTGAGGAAAATCCGTTTGTGTAGTAAATTGGCATCCTCCGGGAAAGCCGCAATCAGCAAATCAAAGATGGCGTCTCCACTACTCCCCTGAGAGAAATGGCAGTTTTCCTCACAGAATAGCAGAAAATGGTCTAAGAACAAACTTAATAGACCAAAACAATAAAATCTCCAAAAACTAATGAGAGAAGTGAATAAAAAAAGCCCATGTCAGAGATAGCATAGGCTGTATATTGAAAATAAAGCAGAATAAGATATTGATAAATATATCACCAAGACAAGATCTTCTGGTCCAGAAAGACGAAGTCTAATATTACTTCAGTAAACTGTGACCTGTGTTGTCAATTTCAGATGATTTATGGGTGACAGGAGTATTATTATGAAGCATTCAGTGATCACAAAATGGCGCCACCTTCACTCTCATGTGAGGAAAAAACAAACAAACAAACAAATAGACTTCAGGCAGTGTCTTGAGGTAAGAATCATTACAAATTCAGCCGAATAAAGGTAAGAGCCAGTATAATTTCAGAATTACGACCTGAAATGTCAATTCCTGACTTTTAACAGACAACAGGAGGATATTATTATGAGGTGACCAGTAGTCTTAAAATGGAGCCTCCATCACTCCTCTGAGGGGCCAGATTTCAAGGTGTCCTGAGGTGAATTCCTCAAAAGGGTTCAAGTGAAGCCCAAAGATTAGATCTTACAGGTCTTGTCGCTTTGATGAGACAATTTGCCTTTAAAAAGGCAAAAATTCCCAGTAGCTTGTCTGTGGGCACAGGAGCTCAGGGATCCACGTCCTCACATGCTGCTGCAGGCCACGCCTCTCCTTGCAGCATTTTTGTGTCCGGCGAAAAAATTGGACAAAATCGGATCCTCCCAGATCCGGCGCCCCCTAACATGGGAGTCTATGGTGCCGGATCGAGCTGGATCAGATATGAAATCGGATCCAGGAGCCGGACGCCAAGTGCTGGAGTTTAGCAGTGAGCGCTGCTAAACTTCAGCACCATGAGCTGTCCCCTTCTGAGATTTCAGGATCTTGGAATTTCAGCAGCTGCAGCTGCGATATGAGGAATCCGGCTGCAATTTCGGCTGTTTCAAAATCGGGTCCGGGACTGTCCGGTTCACATCTGACAGCCCCGGACCTGATCAGGCCATGATGTGAAAGCGGCCTAAGATGTATATTCCTGTTTCCACAAAGCCCTTCATATCTGTACATCTTTGCTGCTAATTAAAGCTAAGTTCTGTTGTCAACACGCTTTCAGTGTATCCTGAATAATCCACTGCCAATAGATGACTACATAAGATATATTATAGACAGATGTATACATAGATGATAAATACACAGACATGTGAGAGATAGATAATGGATAGATACATAGATATTTTTAAGCCCATAAATTTGGTGCACAGTATAAGGAACAGCAAAATAATGGAACCTTGGGGTTTATAACATGTGTAACAGATGCTGCACAGACGTATGGGTGCTTTGCTGTGACTGGGGAGACAGTGAGAAATCTGTTTCCATAGAAGGTTTCAGGGGACAGGAATCTACCAAGTTGCTATGGGGGAGGGGGAACCATGGCAGTGCTGATCAAAGCATTGCTCTACCTATGCTCCTAGCCTGATACATGACAGTACACATTATACACCTTCATATCATTGTACAGCCAAAGATCACAGTGTGTTTGTGTATCTTCTTGGTGACATCATTGCTATTTGAATCAAGAACAACCCTGTTACATAACATAGGATGGTATGTCAGGACAGGATTGTACCGTTACCATGGAGTTGGCGGCAACGCCCCCTGTCCATACAGAAGTGTGAGGGGGCGGGAATGTAAGATGATCTTGGAGCCCCGAGGTCCTTACCCTCGACACACCTCCTGTCACAGCTGCTGCATGAGGGTAAATTTCAATGTCTCCTAAGCAAGGGGTGAGAGCTGAAGAGCAGATATGATTTTATTGATTTATAAATGATCTATATGTGGCACTCCTAGGTCAAAGTGCCACAGTGTTATCACTGCCCCCAGGTGGTGGTGTCACAAGAGAGCAACACCACAGGGTATTCTCATCAGGCAACACACACACAACACCAACACTAGTGATGGGCGAATCCTAAATTACTCGGAATCGCTTGACTCTAGCGAGTCCGAGCACAGGGCTCGCTACTCGTTGCGAGTCTAGCGAGTCCAATGTTAATGAATGGGGAAGCGAGTAATAGCGAGTAGTGTGAGATTTACAAATCACAGATGTGTCTCGGAAGTTTCAGCCTGAAGCAATCCTAGTTTTGTCATTTATTTGCATTGGACTCGTTTACTTTGCAACTGTAATCGCTGGGAAACTCGCACAGATAAGAGTCCTGTCTTCTCTGTGTGCTGGCTGCCAGCTCCAGGGTCCTAGAGCCCGCCTGCTGCCTGATGTAGCAGTGCTGAGATTGTTCTCAGTCTGCTCATTCCCTGTGTACAGACATGAATGCCTGTGCACAGAGATGATGTAGCAGAGCTGAGATTGTTCTCAGTCTGCTCATTCCCTGTGTACAGACATGAATGTCTGTGCACAGAGATGATGTAGCAGAGCTGAGATTGTTCTCAGTCTGCTCATTCCCTGTGCATATACATCTATATCTATGCACAGGGATGAGCAAAGAGGACATCGCGTTTTGGACTGCGTCGGACGGAAGAGGATTTTTTTAATTAAAGATGGAGTCCCTAATGGCTTTTTTTTTATTTCTAATAAAAAAATTTCTCTGTGTTGTGTTTTTTTTAAAACAATTTAATAGAAATTCATGGCGGTCATGTCTAATATTGGCGTGACCGCCATAAATTTCGGGCTTAGGGCGAGCTGATAATACAAAGCTGGCCCTAACCTCTATTACCCAGCGTGCCACCGCCACCAGGGCCGCTGGAAGAGCGGGGTTCAGCGCCAGAGGATGGCGCTTCAATGAACGCGCCATCTTCTGGGGCGGCTGCGGGCTGCAATTTGCAGCGGGGGGTGCCCAGAAAGCTTGGGCATCCCTGCGCTGCGGATTCCAGCCCCAGCTGCTTAGCTGTATCTGGCTAGACATAGAAATTGCGCGGAGCCCCACGCATTTTTTTGACTCCGACTCCGAGACGACTACGACTCCGAGACGACTCCGACTCCGACTCCGACTCGACTCCGAGACGACTCCGACTCCGAGACGACTCCGACTCCGACTCGACTCCGACTCCGAGACGACTCCGAGACGACTCCGACTCCGAGACGACTCCGACTCCGAGACGACTCCGAGACGACTCCGACTCCGACTCCAACTCCGACTCCGAGACGACTCCGACTCCGAGACGACTCCGACTCCAAGATGACTCCGACTCCGAGGCGACTCCGACTCCGACTCGACTCCGAGACGACTCCGACTCCGAGACGACTCCGACTCCGAGACGACTCCGACTCCGACTCGACTCCGAGACGACTCCGAGACGACGACGACTCCGACTCCGAGACGACTCCGACTCCGAGACGACTCCGACTCCGAGACGACTCCGACTCCGACTCCAACTCCGACTCCGAGACGACTCCGACTCCGACTCGACTCCGAGACGACTCCGACTCGACTCCGACTCGACTCCGAGACGACTCCGAGACGACTCCGACTCCGAGACGACTCCGACTCCGAGACGACTCCGACTCCGAGGCGACTCCGACTCCGACTCGACTCCGAGACGACTCCGACTCCGAGACGACTCCGACTCCGAGACGACTCTGACTCCGAGACGACTCCGACTCCAACTCCGACTCCGAGACGACTCCGACTCCGACTCGACTCCGAGACGACTCCGACTCGACTCCGACTCGACTCCGAGACGACTCCGACTCCGAGATGACTCCGACTCCGAGACGACTCCGACTCCGAGGCGACTCCGACTCCGACTCCGACTCGACTCCGAGACTCCGACTCTGAGACGACTCCGACTCCGAGACGACTCCGACTCGACTCCGAGACGACTCCGACTCCGAGACGACTCCGACTCCGAGACGACTCCGACTCCGAGGCGACTCCGACTCCGAGACGACTCCGACTCCGACTCGACTCCGAGACGACTCCGACTCCGAGACGACTCCGACTCCGACTCCAACTCCGACTCCGAGACGACTCCGACTCCGAGACGACTCCGACTCCGACTCCAACTCCGACTCCGAGACGACTCCGACTCCGAGACGACTCCGACTCCGACTCCGAGACGACTCCGACTCGACTCCGAGACGACTCCGACTCCGAGACGACTCCGACTCCGAGACGACTCCGACTCCGAGGCGACTCGACTCCGAGACTCCGACTCCGAGACGACTACGACTCCGAGACGACTCCGACTCCGACTCGACTCCGAGACGACTCCGACTCCGAGACGACTCCGACTCCGAGACGACTCCGACTCCAACTCCGACTCCGAGACGACTCCGACTCCGAGACGACTCCGACTCTGACTCGACTCCGAGACGACTCCGACTCCGAGACGACTCCGACTCGACTCCGAAACGACTCCGACTCCGAGACGACGACGACTCCGAGACGACTCCGACTCCGAGACGACTCCGACTCCGAGGCGACTCCGACTCCGACTCCGACTCGACTCCGAGACTCCGACTCCGACTCGACTCCGAGACTCCGACTCCGAGACGACTCCGACTCCGAGACGACTCCGACTCCGACTCGACTCCGAGACGACTCCGACTCCGAGACGACTCCGACTCCGAGACGACTCCGAGACGACTCCGACTCCGAGACGACTCCGACTCCGAGACGACTCCGACTCCGACTCCAACTCCGACTCCGAGACGACTCCGATTCCGACTCCGACTCGACTCCGAGACGACTCCGACTCCGAGACGACTCCGACTCGACTCCGAGACGACTCCCACTCCGAGACGACTCCGACTCCGAGACGACTCCGACTCCGAGACGACTCCGACTCCGACCCGACTCCGAGACTCCGACTCCGAGACGACTCCGACTCCGACTCGACTCCGAGACGACTCCGACTCCGAGACGACTCCGACTCCGAGGCGACTCCGACTCCGAGGCGACTCCGACTCCGAAGCGACTCCGACTCTGAGACTCCGACTCTGAGGAGACTCCGACTCCGAGACGACTCCGACTCTGAGGCGACTCCGACTCTGAGGCGACTCCGACTCTGAGACTCTGACTCTGACTCTGAGACTCTGACTCTGAGACTTTGACTCTGAAATTCATTAAATAATAAAAAAAATGCGTGGTGCTCCGCGCAATTTCTATGTCTAGCCAGGTACAGCTAAGCAGCTGGGGGCTGGAATCCGCAGCGCAGGGATGCCCAAGCTTTCTGGGCACCCCCCGCTGCAAATTGCAGCCCGCAGCCGCCCCAGAAGATGGCGCGTTCATTGAAGCGCCATCCTCTGGCGCTGAACCCCGCTCTTCCAGCGGCCCTGTTGGCAGTGGCACGCTGGGTAATAAAGGGGTTAATACCAGCTTTGTTATACAAGCTGGTATTAAGCCCGAGATTTTTAATGTCAGGCCACGTTTGACCCAGCCACTAAGAATCTCCAATAAAGGGTTAAAAAAACACAACACAGAGAAAATTTTTTATTTGAAATAAAAAAAAAAGCCATTAGGGACTCCATCTTTAATTAAAAAAATCCTCTTCTGTCCGACGTAGTCCAAAACGCGATGTCCTCTCTGCTACATCCCCTGTGCATAAATATAGATGTCTATGCACAGGGAATGAGCAGACTGAGAACAATCTCAGCACTGCTACATCATGTCTGTGAGCAGGCGGGCTCTAGGACCCTGGAGCTGCACAGAGAAGACAGCTGGACTCGGCTCGCAATGTAACAGCAGTTATTTGCGAGTTTCCCTGCTATCACTGGCACAGTAGCCGAGTCTAATGCAAACAATGGCAATCCTAGTTTTGTCAGCGTTTCTGACAAAACTAGGATTGATATTGATTTGCATTGGACTCGTGCGAGTAATCACTGGGAAACTTGCAGAGTACCGAGTCCTGCGAGTCCCTTACTACTCGCCGAGTAACGAGTCCTAGCGAGTAGATTCGCCCATCCCTAACCAACATTTCCAGGCCAGAAGGGGGAGACCAAGGCTGGGTTCAGGGTGAGGTTCCCTATATAGTAAAGGACTGAGAAAACTACAAAAACAGTGAGTCTGCCTATTCCTTGTGCCTGACGTCCTGCATCCCACACATAGACTATTTACCCTGCCCCGGGGATTGGCTTTACCCGTGGAGAGCCGTCCCATCTTAGCTGCTACCCATAATCCCCGGAGGTTCTGCAGCAACGGTTGTCCCCACTGACCACATACCACGGGTGGTGTCACAACAACCTCCCCTGTACATATCCCCTTTTTCAACTGATGCCCAGGCAACAGGGCCGGGTCATGACCCCTGTGACTCCCCAGCGACAGTAGCAGCGATCCGATTCCTGAGTACGCCACGGCCTGGGGCGTCTCATATAGATCTTAGAACTGCAGTGTACAGCTCTGCTTCATCATGTAGGAAGGCAGGAACTGTATTAAAAAGTGTTCTCTCCCAGGAGTTCTCCTTTAATGATTCTATTACTCCTAGCAGAGTTCCTAATCCAGACTATTATCCTGTTAAATCCTGCATACTTGCCATGGATGCTTTTCAGTTTTATATTCAAATATTTTTATTGAAATAAGTATAGTCATACAAGTAGTAAAATACTGGAGCAGGGTGAAAGCAGAGTTAACTCCCTGCTTGCCGGCGCTGCTGTTGTCGGTAAGCAGCGCCGGTCTGCAGGGCCTTCACTCCTGCGGCTCCTGTATGAGCCGCTCATTCAGGAGCTGCTGTTCGGGCGCCGGTCATCGTTGCCATAGTAACCGCTTATTGGGTTACTATGGCAACGGTGTCAGCGATGATGTCATTGCCTAGCCCCCGCTGACTCTGCTCATTCAGTGATCACAGAGCAGGGGGAGGAAGCATTGTTCCTCCTCCTGCTTTGTGATGTAGCAGAGCTAAACAAATTGGGAAAAGAGAGAAGACAGAAGACACAAGAAAGAAGAGAGAAGAAAGCAGAAAGAAGACCCGGAGGGCTGTAAATGGGTGTAATAAAGATGGAGTCCCTAAGGTTGTTTGTGTCTTTATTTCTAATAAATACTTTGTGGTGTTTTTTTTAACCCTTTATTGGAGATTCTTAATGACTGGATCAAACTTGGCCTGACATTAAGAATCTCGGGCTTAATACCAGCTTGTATAGCAAAGCTGGTATTAACCCTTTTATTACCCAGCGTGCCACTGCCACCAGGGCCAGTGGAAGAGCCTGGTAAGGCGCCTGAAAATGGCGCTTATTAATGCGCCATTTTCAGGGGCGGCTGTGGGCTTTTGTACTTTAGCGTGAGGGGGCCCTATAACAATGGACCCTCACCCCGCTGGGAATTCCAGCCCTCAGCTGCCTAGTTTTACCTTGGCTGGCATTGAAAAATAGGGCAAAGCCCATGCATTTTTTTTTGCCAGCCAAGGGAAAATTAGGCAGCTGAGGGTGGCAGCTCACAGCTGTCTGCTTTCATCGGGCTGGACTTAAAATTGCTGTGAAGCCCCACACTTTTTTTTTTATATTTATTAATTTCACACCCTATAACACCAGGTTGGTTGCCCTACACTAATGTGTAATGGTGGGTTTACACGTCCCGATATCAGCGTCCAACTCCGACCAAAAGTCACGTGGTTCGTGCGTTGGACCCGATATCGTTCGTGCGTTGTATGGGGTGAACGTCCAATACGATGCACGAACGATGTCAATCCGATATCGGGGGTCGAATGAGCGTGCTATTCAACGGCCCGATATCGGATGTCGGTTGGAGCCGGATCGTCCTGTGTGACAGCCCAACTCCCATGTGCAGTACAACGTCACCCATTCACTCCCATGTTAAATGGTCGTTCCTGGGTCGGGGGGCGTACACATCGTAGGGACGTTGTATCCCAATATCGCGCTGTGTAAACTGCCGATGCGATTCTGGGAAAACCGGGCACAAAAAGCGCGCTCCCGCGCTGTCGGATCCAATATCGGACCGACGTTGGAGTGTGTAAACCCACCATTAGGCAAACAAGCAGAATCACTGTCCAGATTGAGGAAAAGCACTCTGACTACAACACTGTGATTGGCTGTTTGTCTGACAGTTTAGTGAATATGTAATTAGCTTAATGGGCGGCCCCGGAAGTAGCAGCGGGAGACAGGTGAACCCTATCTAGCTATTCTATCCTATCTATTCTTATCTCTGCGAGAAAATCAATGTAAAAATCGCTCTCCCTATGCTGTCTGTGTGTGCCATCCGTGATTTTTGTCGGACTCATAGACTTGCATTGGCGAGTCTCGTCCATGACTTGTATTTTGTATTGCTAATGATTAAGGAAGTTGTGTCTTTCGAAACGCGTCTAGCGCCCAGCTAGCACGCTGAATGATTTTATAAATTTCACATAATAATAAAGGAAAAAATTTTATGAAGACAAGCACCGGTGGTTTCCACTTTACATTGTTTCCTGGGCAGTTGCCAAAGCTGCCACACCAGGTGCAGGAATCCAGGAGGTTAATGGGCGGTGGAGCGGCCTTTTCCCTTTCCCAGTGAATACTTGCATAGAATGGCAGCATGTTGCGATTCACTCGCAATCCGATTCTCGGATGCGGAAAAAGCGTACGAGACTTGGAAATGTGCTCTCGGACATTAGTTAACATTGGTCCGAGAGCAATGCGATTTTTACGCACAGTAAACTCGGACGAGTTTCACTGATGTGGGTCCAACCCCTTAGAGTGGATTCACAAACAAGGATCAATTGTGACTTGGGGCTCGGACACACTCATCCGAGTTTGACTGACGAGACTCTGAAAGGGCTGGCGCAGTGACCCTGAACGGCTTCTCCATACCTGGACGGGGCTGTCAGCTGACTGTGTTTTTGTGCAGCTCCAGACTCCCCGTCCAGACAGGGAGAGGCCGTTCAGGGTCACTGCTCCAGCCCTTTCCGAGTCTCGTCAGTCAAACTCGGATGTAAGCAGGAAAGTGTGTCCAAGCCCTTATACAGGAAACCCACTTCGGGTAATTCACCGTTATCTACAAGTAGTAATCACCCTACATTTACTATCTGTAATGTGCCAGTGGGTGAATTCATTCAGACAAGATGTTGCTCTACTGAGGATATTTCTATGCAACAATGTAACATCATAAATCGCAGGCTCACCAATAGAGGCTATAAAAGGGATCTGATAGATCGTGCAGCATTGCAGACAGAAAACCCAGAGGAGATTATTTGAGTCAAAATCAAACTAAGGGCCACGTCACACACACAGATATCTGGGCAGATATTGTTCGCAGATCTCTGGTTGCAGTGAAATCATGGACACATAGTTCCATTTAGTGGCTATGTACAAATGGAGCAATCTGTCCATGATTTCACTGCAACCAGAGATCTGTGAACAATATCTGCCCAGATATCTGTGTGTGTGACCCCAGCCTAAAAAGGATCCTCCTGACTTTACAACCAACTATAGTAATCAGTACCATCAAGTTATAAAAATTGTGTAGAAGTATCTACTTGGACTGCACTCAGACCCTGTAATAAAAACTATCTTAGGGGCCTTTCACATCAGCGTTTTTGATGATGTGCAGCAGATCCTGTCAGATTTACAGCATCTGCTGGATCTGACGCCTAACGGCCGCACTTGCAGCCCTGATCCGGCAATTCTCATGTATTCTCTATGGGGATTGCGGTCGGGTATGGCAAGTGTGGTTACACCCGATAGACCGGATCCGGCACTTGCGGCTGTGAAAAATAAAATAATAAAACAAAAACGATAGGTCGCATCCGGCAGAACCACACTTGCCGCACCAGACCGCAAGCCCCATAAACAATGCATGGGGCTTTCCGGATCTGGGCCGCAAGTCGGCCGTTAGGCAGCCGATCTGGCAGCCGATCTGGCAGCCGATCTGGCAGATGCGGCGCCACCTGCCAGATCGGCTGCAAACATCAGCAAAACACTGACGTGAAAGGGGCCTTAGACTGCTTTCACACTGGCTATTTCCAAATCCATATGGATACTTGAATTTCAAGGAACCACAACACGGATCTGTGCAAATGGATGTCAATGGATATCCACAGACCGTGTTTTTTTTAACAGATTCGTCATCAGTTAACAGCTATAGGGGTGGTAGGAGCTGTACCTTGCTTCCAATTATGCTCAGTATAGCAAAACAGCTGTTTTACGGATCTGTCCTCCATAGAGCTTCATTATAATTTCATATGGACACCAATGGATCTGTATCTGTCAGTTGATGTCTGCGATTTTCAAGGAAGCCCACAAACGGAGCAGTCTCTATTTCTAGGTACATGAAAAAAGCGGACACCAATGGATCCATTACAAAACTGACACACACAGATGGCCACGTAGTACCAATCCATGCCTTAGGATAACATGGGAGACCATAACGGATCTGTAGCCATCAGTTTCAAAACGGATGGACACGGATTTGCAAATATGCAATTGTGAAAGCAGCCTTAGATGCAGGATGTACCGTATATACTCGTGTATAAGCCGACCCATGTATAAGCCGACCCCCCTACTTTTGCCCCCAAAACCTGGGAAAATCTATTGACTCGTGTATAAGCCGAGGGTGGACCCTAGCCCAAGTATACAGCCCCCAGCAGTGTGGTATACACCAGTCCCAGAGGTAGATACAGCAGCCCCAGTGGTAGTATACACGCAGCCCCAGTAGTATATACAGCACCAGTGGTAGTATATACAGCCCCAGTGGTAGTATACAGGGCCCCAGAGGTATATACAGCCCCAGTGGTAGTATATACAGCCCCAGTGGTAGTATATACAGCCCCAGTGTTAGTATACAGGGCCCCAGAGGTATATAGCAGCCCCAGTGGTAGTATACAGGGCCCCAGAGGTATATACAGCCCCAGTGGTAGTATATAAAGCCCCAGTGGTAGTATATACAGCCCCAGTGTTAGTATACAGGGCCCCAGAGGTATATAGCAGCCCCAGTGGTAGTATACAGGGCCCCAGAGGTATATAGCAGCCCCAGTGGTAGTAAACAGGGCCCCAGAGGTATATAGCAGCCCCAGTGGTAGTATACAGGGCCCCAGAGGTATATACAGCCCCAGTGGTAGTATATACAGCCCCAGTGTTAGTATACAGGGCCCCAGAGGTATATAGCAGCCCCAGTGGTAGTATACAGGGCCCCAGAGGTGTATAGCAGCCCCAGTGGTAGTATACAGGGCCCCAGAGGTATATAGCAGCCCCAGTGGTAGTATACAGGGCCCCAGAGGTATATAGCAGCCCCAGTGGTAGTATACAGGGCCCCAGAGGTATATAGCAGCCCCAGTGGTAGTATACAGGGCCCCAGAGGTATATACAGCCCCAGTGGTAGTATATACAGCCCCAGTGTTAGTATACAGGGCCCCAGAGGTATATAGCAGCCCCAGTGGTAGTATACAGGGCCCCAGAGGTATATAGCAGCCCCAGTGGTAGTATACAGGGCCCCAGAGGTATATACAGCCCCAGTGGTAGTATATACAGCCCCAGTGTTAGTATACAGGGCCCCAGAGGTATATAGCAGCCCCAGCGGTAGTATACAGGCAGCCCCAGTAATGCAGGGCCCCCCAGCCTGACTCCGGTCACCTGTAAAGCAAACTATACTTATCAGTGTCCCGCTGTCCGCGCCCGCCGCTGCCGACATCGCGATCCTCCATCTTCATGCGACTCCTTCCTGTTTCCTGTGCGCGTCGCAGGGAATGACGTCATTGCCGGCGACGCGCACAGAAACAGGAAGGAGTCGCATGAAGATGGAGGATCGCGGACGGCAGCTGCGAGCGGGTGCGAGCGGGACACTGATAAGTATAGTTTGCTTTACAGGTGACCGGAGAGACGCTGGGGGGGCCCTGCATTACTGGGGATGCGGGGGCTGCTGTATACCGATGTATACATCGGTATACAGCACTGACTCGCGTATAAGCCGAGGGGGGTACTTTTCAGCCCAATTTTTGGGCTGAAAAACTCGGCTTACGCGAGTATATACGGTACTTTTGTTCCTACTAGGCTTATAAAAATAGGTAATTTAGCATCACCTAGTGACCATACGAATACAACTGGAAATGTTACTGGTAATACAAAAAACTAGTTACCTTTGATTGGATCATTTAAATGTGGTCAAAAGCCTATGGTTTGTGCCCCTATATGCAGAATAATAAAAAGTTCTCAGCAAATAGAGAAAAAGAGTTCACTATAAAATCACTGATTAACTGTGGTGGGAACACCTATGTAGTGTATATGATCCTGTGCAAACAGTGAAATTTAAAATATATAGGTTGCACCACTAGACAACTCAGCAGGTGCTTATCTGAGCACATTTTTGATATAACAAACAAGACCACTAGAAAGCCTGTCAGGTGCATCACAGCACTTTCTGAATGCACATAATGGAGATATTTCTGGTCTTAGGCTATGTTCTTAAAGGGTGTTTTGGAGCTCAGATTTTGCCTTAGGGCCGCTTTACACACACCAAGTTCTGAATCTCTGAACAGATCTCTGGTTGCAGTGAAATCATGGACACATTGTTACATTTGTACACAGCCACAAAATGGAACAATGTGTCCATGATTTAATTGCAACCAGAGATTTGTACAGAAATTAGTGTGTGTAAAGCGGCCCTAAGTGTTATGCTAATGTATGCTAAACTCAACCTGCGTTTTTGTTTCCCTGCAAAATCTATGTGATTCAGGGAAAAGCTGTCCACACACATGGGTTTTACCTCATTGCAGAAAGCAGGCTCAGATTGGGGTGTCTGAGGCCCCCCAGGGAAATTAACTCCAGTTGCCCACCCTTCAGCTATATGCAAATACCTGTTAGCTATTATACCCATTATAGTGGTGGCTTTTGCACATCACTGTGCGCTCACCATAACTGTGATTTACAGTTACTGTAATTTGCATTAAAGGTATTCTTTGGTGAAAACAAGTTATTAGCAATCCACAGGTTAGGAAGGTGATAACTTATTTATTGGTGCAATCCGACCAGCGGAAACCATCAGAAAATTGTGGCACTCTTATCCCCATTATAAAATGCAGCGGCCAGTAATGAACCAATCAGCGGTCGAGCTGCACATCAGCTCCAGTCTAATGGGGAGAAAACAAACCTATGACTAAGGACTGTCTTTTAAGACAACGATTTCAATGTGTGTAAGGTGTGTGTTTTAATCTTTTTTCAAATAAAATTAATTTTTACGGACTAGATCACAGGATTTTGTGCTGGATGTTCTTTCTATTTTTTGGTTATGTATTGGGAATAAATGTTGCACAAACAGCTGTCCGACCACCGCTAAATAATAACATCACTTATCCCTAGGTCATGTGCACACACTGAATATTTGGTCAGATGTATACCTCAGTATTTGTAAGAGAAAAGCAGGAGTGGAAGAATCAAGTATTTTTTTCTGCATTTCTCACTCCTGGTTTTGTCTTAGGGTACCGTTACACATCGCGATATCGCAATGCTACATCGACAGAAAGTCACGTGGTACGGTCGTTGCAGTTGATATCATTAGTGCGTTGTATCGTGAAAATGGGCAATGTGACTCGAAAAAATCATAGGTACGATATTGCAAGAAGATTGTGCAAGCACCTCAACCGTACAATGTTGTATATGCGATGTGGCATGATCGTGCTGTGTGACGGCGCAACTACGATCTTGTTTGCGATTTCACAGGTTGCATAAGTAACGCCGTAGGCGTGCCTGTGGGTTGTGTTTTCCGCGCCCCATGTACGTTGATTGGTGGCTAGTACTATATGCCAATTGGATGGCCCTGGCAAAGGAGCCATATTGGATTATCTGTGCGTACGCCACTTCATTCATTCACTTCTGCATCTCCTCAATATTGCGAAAATGCATGTATACAAGGCGAATCATTGTCAAACACCTCCTGTACTATTCATGATGATGTTTAAGGCGCCTATAGACGACGCTACAAACATAGCGTCGCCAAAATCATAAACTACTGGGCAAACGTGCCATGTCAGTATATGAAAGGGCTCATTGATGGAAGCTATAATCTCCCATCCCACATGTCGCACGTCTATGAAAATTATATCCAAAGAATACCCACTTATTGCAATAGTAGGCCACATATGTGTGGCCATATGCGACGCATGAGCATTGCGGTTTTCATATTATGTGACGCCCTGGCGTTCACTGTGGTCATCCACTATGTGTGGGCGGATGGAGAAGTTTAGACATCAATATTCTGCGCCATGAAGTCATTACGTCGTTTTGCAGCAGGCCGTGCCTTCTAGGTGCTTTACAGTCCCCTGCATAAAGATGGCAGCTTGCCAGGGCATGCAGCATGGGGAGAGCCAGAGCTACTGCTGATGTTTGACTACTTGGACAGGCATGACTACTGGTTGCCTCATCAGCACCCCCGGCTGCATGAGATGCGCATTGTGCGCAAAGTCCAGCGGGCACTGCAAAGAAGACTGCAAGTTGAGTGGACGCGGAAGCAGATCATAAAAAAGGTGGCAGACATGAAGAACAAGGCGAGGGACCGCATGGCCGCCATCCGTGCCCACATCCAGACTCTGCGTGGTGAGTATGATGTCAGAACACATACACACATGTTCAGTCACACCATAATAGACATGATTAGGCCTACATGGAAGTCCACCCTGTCAGTGTGCCAGAACTCCTCATGCTGATGGGTGTTTTAATGTGTTGGACCTGCAGACACATGAACAAGGGCCATCACACAGTAATGTGTGTAGCATGCCATACACTCAAGATTGTGGTGGCCAATTCAACACACATAAGTGTGACTCCAACCTTGAAGCCAGCATGTGCAAATTGTCAGTGTTGTCATGGACCACAGCCCATAAACTGTCACATTGTCCCACAACCCCTACATCTTGCAGCACATAGCCTTCTGGTTGTTGGACACATAAGTCTACACCCCATAACTCCATGCTTGTGTGCCTTTGAGACAACCAAACACACGCTCACTGTAGCATCATGTTGTTAACATGTTGTGGTCCACTTAAAGAAAGGATGCATTCCTATATGTTGAAAAACAGCCTGTCAGTGTGGGGCTGTGCTTGTCGTCCCATGTGTATGGTTAAGGGACTGTCCTAAAGTGCTGCAGACAATCCTTCCTGACCCTATTGTGTGGCACAACAACATAGTTAGGCAACAATCCAAACATGTGTTTGCTGCGTGCCAAGGCCAACTTGCTTGTTTAGACATATACATATATGACGTTACAACCATTGTGCAGATGATGTAGCAGTCCTCTTGTACCCCAGCTTCAAATGTCAGGCACATGATGTCATAGGTACAGAAAGGCCATTAGCCACACATAAGTGTATGTGCATATCACTTCATACATGCCACACTAATGCTCCCTTTTTAACCAACAGATGCTGATGAGCAAGATGAGGCCTCCCCTGCACCAGCCCAAGCCGCCTCACCACCGCCATCACCACTGGCCTCCCCGGCACCAGGGCAAGGCGCATCACCACCGCCATCAACACCGGCCTCCCCGTCACGAGGGCAAGCCGCCTCACCAGCGCCATCAACACCGGCCTCCCCGGCACCAGGGCAAGCCGCCTCACCAGCGCCATCAACACCGGCCTCCCCGCCACCAGGCCTATGCGCATCACCACCACCCTCAGCCTCTGGGTTACACTCACTGATGGTTGAAGACACCACATCACCCACAGACTCCCCCATTGACCCTGCTGGCTTGGCTATGTCTGGTAAGTGTGCGAGCCCTACAAACATTGCTTGTGATGTTTGTTTTTGGATCACCAATGTGAGAAATAATACATACATCACATCTATTATGTGCTATTCTCTCTGTGTAGGCACAACAGCTCGAGCCCTGGGTTGGTCCATAAGCCACTCACCCTCCCCGGAGAATGGTGGCTCTGCTGTAGTGGGTAAGTTATGTTGTGTGACACAAAAAAAAAAAACACACATGTGTTAGCTTTTTACCATGATGCCTGTCTTTCAACACTATAGGTGTCCCATCTTTTATGGACCTGATGCAGGCCCACCAAGAGGCCCAACGCCAGCTGCGTCAGGCCACGGCACAACTCCAGGTGCTTGGTGCCATGATGCAGCAGTTCCTTCGACACCAGCAAGGCCATGGGCCTGGGGGCCAACTTCATTGATTGTGTGGGACTAAAAAATTTATATCTGTTGGCATTCAACCAAAATGTTTTATTGTCATGTTGATAACTAAGTTGCTGCAGTGTTGTTTTACAGCGTTTTTTTTATATTTGTGACACAATGTGTCCACATTGTAGGTGTGAAAAACCCTGTGTTTGGCTCAGGCCTTCCTTATAAGTGTGTTCCAAACATTTAAAAAAAAACATTTTGGCACAGTTAAATAAAAAAAAAGGGATGTTGCAAAATAAAACTTGCACCAATCCCACTACATGTTGTGTTTGTGGTAATTACCATAATGACACTACTTCATTGTAGCAAAGTATATGTTAACACCATGTAGCAACCAAAAACGAGTGACCCAAAACGGACATATGTGTTGTGCATCCCTCAAAACACACACATTACAAACACAACACAGTGCCTGGCTGCAGTCATACATACCCAATGGTCATGTTTGCTTTCTTAGGCTGCCTTCACATTTGCGTATGGGAAGGCAGCGTATTGCTGCGTTCCCATACGCATGAAACGCATGCGCACTGCGTTCCTATGTTTAACATGGTGCCTGCGTTTGCTGCGTTCGGGTGCGGATGCGGACGATATCTGCTCCTTCCGGTGTCCAGCGTCCGCACCCGGGACGCAGCATGTTGGGTTTTTTTGTGCGCTTGGGGACTTTGGAAAATCAGCAAGCGTCCCCAAGCGCACAAAAAATGCATTGGCTTCAATGGGTCCGCAGTGTTCTGCGCTTAACAGCGCAGGAGAACGCTGCGGACCCGTTGAAAAATCTCCCGGTGGCCGGCGGTGATGTCACAGGAGCTCACCGACGGCCACCAGGAGATCAGCTCAGCCTCTGCTGATCTCCTCCTCCCCGCCGCCGATAATCTGCTAGTGATGTCGGCGGGGAGAAACAGCTGATGTGACAGCTGTTTGAATCTTCCCGCGCCGACATCTCTTCTCGGTGTCGGCGCGGGAAGATTCAAACAGCTGTCAAATCAGCTGTTTCTCCCCGCCGTCATGTCCCGGAGCTTACCGGCGGCCGGGAGGCGGAGATCTCCGGCGCTGATATCCGCCCCCGGACACCGCTGATTGGCTGCCGGGCTGCACAGTGATGTGTCCGCAGGCGGACATTCTCCACTGTGGACACATCAAAATGGCCCTGCTTTACACTGCGTTTGTGTCTGCATGCCATCAGCATGCAGACACAAACGCAAATGTGAAGCCAGCCTTACGCCTAATGACTAAACATATGTGTACACCACAATTCTGCAATGGCCAAGGGCTGAATAATACAATTTGGGCCGTGGTTGTGTTTCAAATTGTTTCACCCTTGTATTTTGTACGTAACATCTCCCTTAACCTGTGAATGGCACACATTATTTACCAATGTAACATCATTCATATACCTCACTATGTTGTAATGTGTGTGTGCAGGGAAAATGTGTGAGACATCTGTCTCTTCCCTTCCAAACACTTTACAATTGTTTATGCTAATTACCCATTATTAGGTGGCCAATAACAGAGTTTTTTTGTGTCATACATTTTATGTACAAAATAAAACACATATCAAGCCAAAGAAAGCCTGTGTAAAAAAAAAAAAACACAGTGGTAAACACTGGCACATCACAATTGTTGGTAGCGTCCCTAATACTGTTAATATGCAGCTGCAGGATCAGACGTGGCAGCTTCACCCACATCCCTTGCAGGAAGTGGGCGTGGTCGATGCCGAGGGAAAGGGAAAGCTCTTCCAGGATCCCTCGGCACCTCAGGATTCAGTCCAGGCACAAACATAGCCAGTGGCGGCGGCTGATGGGTCACTGACAACTGCTGGGGGGGGGCTGGGCCAAGATCGTCTTCGAGTTCAGTGTCCCATTTTCCGACGCTTCCAGGGCTAGGTAGATCACCCTCTCAAGGTCCATGCGTTGTTGATGGCCCAGCCGTGACACCCATTCGCTAACTAGCTGTCCAATCCCAGTGCAAGGTATTCTCTCCATGTTAAGCAGCACCCTCTTAGCCCAGTCGCCCAGCTGGGTAGGGGTGGCAATGGTCTTCTATGCCTCACTCCCTCACTGGGCCGAGGGTGCTGCACGGCAGCACTGGGATCAGGCTCCACAATCCCCCCAGATGATGTTGGGGGACCTTTGACAATGGGTGCCCCTCCAGGCTGGGCCCGACGTCTTGAGGGTCCTGTAAACAAAAACACAAAAAATAAACACAATGTAAACATTCACATATCATCAATGCATTACTAACAAGCATCTATTTGTAGTGTTTCAGTGTGAAATTAAAGATTTTAAGGTGTGGCAATTAGAGTGGGCTACAGATATGGCGATGTGTAACATGACACAGTGATTACTCTACTCACATAAGTAACCACCATGGTCATGGCTATGTGTTCACACAAGTACACAATCTTTCTAATGTCACAAATCGGTGCAACAACACCTAAACATAGTGTGCACTGTGCCAAACACCACACGCTGATATGTTTGTCCAGTTAAACACAACACAAGTGTATCCAACCACCATTGAAGAGTGTGATGACACAAAGACATTAGGAAGTACCTCTTGTGGCGGAGTCGGGTCTTGGAGAGTGGCAGAGGAGGAGTGTGCAAGGTCCCTGCTGCACAGTGTAGTTGGAGGGAGATGCTGGTCCCGGAGGAAATGGAGGAGGTTAGAGTACCACAAGCAAGGCACATACACCTTCCCCGTTCCACTCCCGGACCGCATTGATTTTTACACTTCATTAAGCTCCCTCTTATACACTGTGCGCAGGTTCCTGATCTTCTTGAGCACAAATTCCTTATCCACCCTCTCCCCAGGGTGGTGCTGCTGGGAGAGGGTGATGAGCTGGTCATACGCCACTCTCTTCTGCTGAAGGTTCTTGTAATCAGCTGATCTGGACCGCCACAAGCACTCTAGCTCCTGGTACTTGGCTATGAAGGCCCAGACAAAATCCTGATTATTTGCCATCTGCAAAATGAAAGGTATGACATGAACACACACACATGTATGTATCATGTTGTTTAATGTGTGCAAACATGGGTAAATGTGGCCCTGTGCATACATCAATTGGCTAACACAAATGTTTTTTAAATTAAACAGTGTACCCAGGCAAGCTAACACACATTAAGCTAAATGCCACTACAGTACGTACATATGCCTGTATGCTAATGGAGGCAGATAATGGGAACTTAGGTTTAGTTTTGCAAAGGCTCACAGGCAATGGACATTATTTTATGTATGATGTATAATTAAAAACCAACTGAACCATGATTTGGTTTCAGCTACTTTACAAGCACATGGCCTTTATACGTACATGCATTAATAGTCTGGGCCGCTACATATATGAAGTTTACTCGGGTAATGTACATTCTGAGGAATATGCCATTAAGGGGATCATCCAAGCAACTATGAAGGCTACATGGCCCATTAGGACACATACATATTATAACGTAACACCAACAACATTACCACATGGTAGAGGAGTGAGTGCAAATTGCCGCCCATACAGAAAGAAGAGCTGAAGACGAGGCAGAGTCATCAATACATACCGTCAGTCCTGCAGTGCCAGAAGAGGAGACGCTACCACGTTGTGTTTTCATGTGCAACAAGCCGGATGTTCCACATCCATCTTTTAAAGGGCGCTCACCCAATGACAGTGCAGAAGAGTGGTCCAATCGGCGACGTCAGGCGTGGTAATGGCAGGGCAAGTTACAATTGGACGACGCAAGCGGGTTGTAATTGGTGCCTTTGCACATAAAAATGGGCCACAGCTGAACGATGTTGTGTTTACTGCCCAGAGCCATTGAGTGAGTATTGCTGTACACAACTGTTTGGGGATATTCTGGCATCTTAACTGCGTGTTGTAAATATTCCTGCATGTAGACTTTGCAGTAATGACCACCAGGAGCTCCTTGGCCATTCGGCCACTGTATCCACTTCCTTGTAGGCTATATTCAACATAATTGGGACTGTGTGGGTGGTTGCAACATGCTGTTTAGTGGTTAGTCATTGATCTTATTTTTTGTGTGCCTAAACCAGTGTTAACAAGATAAGACAAATGTTGAACACGACAGCTCAGTATTATGCAAAATGATTTATTCGTAGGTTAAAACCAGTATAAATTGGGGATGGGGAACAAAGGAACCTGGGTAACAACCACAGGTGGTGGGCACACACTTATCCAGAAGTAGACACCAACATAGTATAGAAAAATTTCTGGTGTAAATGAGTTATACTCTAGATGACAATAAACCATTGAGTATGCAGTCCATTTAAAGTAAAAAATCAGCCATAATGCAAAATTATATACAGGTGTTGTACATATAGAATTGTATACAGCTGTAGTACATATATGTCTAAGGATGTATACAGTGATACATGACACCTATAAATAGATAGACCTGCTAAGTTCAAAGAGATATATATACCCAATAGTGAAAAGCATAGAGTGTAACACTGAGTGGCAGCAATCGCCAGCACCTGCTAAGCAGATGTCCTGGTGTCTCTCACCTAGTGGCTCCTGGTCAGGATAAGGGGTGCCGACCCCAACAGCCGTTTCGGGCGACCTTCGTCAGGGGGTCACCAGAATCCGGGAGGGAGACGTTTAAAAAGGCTGGCCAGCCAAGGGGATTGCGCTCCGGTGTGCACATCGCGTACACGCCGCAACCCGGAAGCTGCGAGGAAGGGAGACACACCGCGTCATCGCGTCCGCGGTCACGTGGAACACGTGACCGGCCGGAGCGAATCAAAGAGCGGCAACGCCTCCCCGCGTCACAGCACCATGGAGACGGCGGGGACGCGTCTCGTCACCGGGCACAGATAAAATAGAAGCCTTTTTGGCTTGTTATGGTCGGTATACTTCTACAGTACTGCACAAACTACCAAGGCATATATAGAATAAGAGTCTGCCTATACTATTAGGAGTGTATAGCTGGAGGGAACACCATTATTAAATAGAATATAATATAGAACAACAATAGTAGATACAGAATTCTGCATAACATATATATATATATATACATCTTGGAAGATGGAAAGACACTCCAGTGAGGAAAAAGACCACAAATACAGTATATATATAATGTCTTCTATTTGGTATAATTAATATGTGGCATCCTCTGGGTAAAGTCGCTCATTTGGTTGTTTGCACAGATAGTAGATTCCATTAGGTTATTACGGAAGTAGCATAGTCGAGTAGATGAAAGTACCGATATCCAACCATAGGTTGTTCAAAATACATCCCATACATTTAGCTGTAGCCAGACCTAAATAAAAAATAAGATTAAAAGAAACCTTATTAGGTCACTGATAGAGAGTACAGCCCAGATTTTAATGTAGTCTACAAAAAGGATGCAAAGTTCCAATTTTCATTAAGCCCCAGAGGTTGGAGAGTGCCAAGGCGCCAGATCCACCTTGTCTCCAATTGCGAAAGTCTTTTGGAGAGGGGACCACCCCTTATTCCCAAGTCAACCATGTCTATGCCACGTACCATCAAAAGGTCACCCCTACACTGATGGTGTTGATGGAAATGTCTCGGTAGAGTTTTTAAAGTTTTTATGTCCTCACAATTTAACGCTCCATTAATCGCCAGCACATGTTCCCTTATACGGACCTTTAAGGCGCGTGTAGTTAGCCCAATGTAAATTTTGGGACAGGGGCACACAGCATAATAAATGACCCCAGTGGTGTTACATGTGATAAATTTACGAATGTTAAAGGTTTTTGTGCCTAATGCATTCGTAAAAGAACTTGCTCTTTCAATATTGGGACACGATATGCATTTCCCGCAGGGAACACAGCCCACTCTTTTTGGGAGCGAATCTAAGAACGTTTTTTTGGTATTGGACGCATCATAGTGGCTTGACACCAATAAATCACGCAAATTTTTCGACCTCCTGACAGCAATTTTAGGGTGTATAGGTAAGATCTTTGAGAGAGTTGCATCTGTCTGTAGGATAGGCCAAGCTCTATCCAGACATTTGCGCATCTCTTTAAATTGTCCGTGGTAGGTGGTTACAAAACGGATTTGTTTGTCTTGTCTAGTTGGTTTAATTTTATAGAGGACTTCATTGCGTGAAAGATGTCTTGCCCTATTAGCTGCATATTTAATGGAGCGGTGACTATATCCACGCTCCAAAAAACGGATTTTTAACTCTTTTGCCCGATCATTGTAGTCTGAATCGGAGGAACAGATTCTGCGGAGACGCAGAAACTGTCCTACCGGGACAGATCTTATCATGAATGGAGGATGCGAGGAAGAGGCATGCAACAAAGCATTTGAAGCCGTTGGCTTCCTGTAAATGTCAGTGCGTACATAGCCATCGGTGCCCCTCATCACAGAGACATCCAAGAATTCAGCCAAAACTCTATCGAGCTTATATGTTATCCTGATATTTATGTCATTTGAATTTAAACTATCTATCAGGTTGTGGAATTCAAATTCGGACCCATGCCAGATAACAAAAATGTCGTCGATGTACCGCGCCCACAAATGAGCGCGGGACATCGACGGCAGTCGATCTGACATGAAGAGGTCCCTCTCCCACAGCCCCAGGAAAAGGTTCGCATAGGAGGGCGCAAAGGAGGCCCCCATTGCGGTCCCCTGGAGCTGCAGGTAGAAGGACCCCTTAAAGACAAAGAAATTATGGGACAGGCTGAACTCAAGGAGCTCCAGAACGAGGGACACGATGTCCACGGGCAGCACCGACATATCCAGGAAGTATTTCACGGCTCGAAGGCCATCCACATGTCTAATGCTGGTATATAAGGATTCTATGTCGCATGTGGCCATTATGGCCCCTTCGTCCAGTTGCATAGAATCCACCTTTTTTAGAAATTCGCTTGTATCTTTGATGTAAGAGGGCAGACTCTCCACCATAGGCTGTAATTTGGAGTCGATCCACTTACCCACATTTTCAAGGAAGTTTCCCCGGCCCGACACTATAGGTCGACCGGGTGGTGTATTAATGTCCTTATGGACTTTAGGCAGAAAATATAGGGTGGGAACTACGGGATCTGCGACAAGTAAAGCTGACAACAACTCGGATGTTATTATACCGTTGTCCTTGGCGGCTCTCAAAATTCTGCCCAATTGCTCAGTAAAGGTCGAAAGCGGATTGAACGTGAGTTTTTTATAACAGGTCTTATCATTAAGATGCCTGTATGCTTCTTTTTCATATTTGGAGACCGGCCAGATGACTATACTCCCGCCTTTATCAGCGGGCTTTATTAGTATGTCCGGCAGTTCCCGTAGTTCTCTCAGCCTATCCCGTTCCTGCCTATTTAGATTGTCTCTATATCCAAAATCAGAGATGTTTTCAAAAGACTTACTTACCACCCGCACAAACATGTCTATGCTCGGGCATGTGGAGAGCAGGGGAAACCTCCTTGAACGTGGGCGAATATTAGGAGGGATCTTACCTCCTTCATCCATGTGGTGTTCGGTGGAGAGCTCCTCTAAATCATCAAGGGTCATTTTTTCTTCTTCTGTGGAGAAGAAAAGATTTTTAATAGGGTCGAAAAAATGACGTTTAAAGATTAAGTTTCTGGCGAACAGATGCAAATCTTTAATAGCGGTAAAATGGTCGAACCTTGCAACTGGAGCGAAGGATAACCCTCTACCCAGGAGTGAGATGTCATGAGGGGAGAGTTCATAACTGCTAAGATTGATTACCTTAGTACCTCTCTTTCCTCTTCCTCCACCAGGACGTCTGTTCGATTGATAGGGGGTTCTTTGTAGTGTCATCCCTGACCTCGTCACAATTGAGGAGACGGAGACATCTGACTGGTCACTTATTGACGTGATAGACACTGTGGATGTACTTGGTCGTAGGGGGTGTATTCCTGTAGCATTGGGGGGTCGACGCCAGTGGTACATAGATCCCACAACTGTTTGGGGATATTCTGGCATCTTAACTGCGTGTTGTAAATATTCCTGCATGTAGACTTTGCAGTAATGACCACCAGGAGCTCCTTGGCCATTCGGCCACTGTATCCACTTCCTTGTAGGCTATATTCAACATAATTGGGACTGTGTGGGTGGTTGCAACATGCTGTTTAGTGGTTAGTCATTGATCTTATTTTTTGTGTGCCTAGAACAGTGTGTTGGTTAGGAAAAACATGGACTATAGCCAAATGCCACGAAATGTTGGAGCATCAGTTGCCCACACACATTGCATGGTAACTTATTCCACGACAGGCAGCATTGTGGATAGTACATCTGTCAGTTATATAAAGACACAATAATGCATCTGCAAGCATTACCTTCATGCTACGTGTAATGTATTTGAGCCCATTCATTGGCTATGTGGCGTCCAAAATACTTTATTTACATACATAATGGTTGTTGGCAGCCATGGGACACATATTGTTGTTGTAGTTGCTTTCTGGATAGCCATAATGTGACTGCTGTACAAGAGGAGTAGTATGGGTTCACATATGTGTCGTAGGTGTTATGTGATATGTCATACTGTAGTGTCTTGAATAACCAAGGGCGACAAGCATTAGATGGTGTGTAACATAACAGGGCAACCATGTAAGTGTGCATTGGAGGGGTCTGACAGGACTATGTACATGTGCAAGTTGATGAAGTTTGTTAATTTTATGCCTCCATGTGCTTATACTTGTTATTTTTCCTTTCTCATTTGCAGATCCTTGCTAACAGAGATTGGACGTCATGCATCGTGCCGCAATGGCAGTAGTGGCTATGTCCATGGTGGAGGATGCCTTGTTGACAGATGAGAGGACTGAGAGACTGCGGAGGCGTAGACGACGGCGTGTGTGGTCTCGGGATTGGCTCCTGCAAAGGCGCCACCTGAGTCACATGGGCCTTGTCCGTCGGTTGGAGGACAGGAATCCGCAGGACTTCATGAACTATCTCAGAATGTCCGAGGACTCTTTCAAATGTCTCTTGGACTTGGTTACACCACATATTGCCCATGAGGACACTGTGATGCGTCGAACTGTTCCAGCAGAGGAGCATTTGGCTGTGACTCTGCGTTTCTTGGCTACAGGGCGCACGATGACTGACCTGCAGTATACTGCTGCTGTCTCACGCCCACTGCTAAGCCGCCTAATCCCTGAGACGTGTGAGGCATTGTGAGGTGTCTCTTGCCAACCTATATGCGGTTTCCAACAACCCCCGCAGAATGGTTAGAAGTTGCCACTGGCTTCCCGGAGAGGTGGCAATTCCCAAACTGCGGGGGGGCCTTGGATGGCAAGCATGTGAGGATCACACAACCCCCCAACAGCGAGTCTTACTTTTTTAACTACAAAGGTTATTTCAGTGTGGTCCTCATGGCCCTCGTCAATGCTAACTATGAGTTCCTCCTTGTGGATGTGGGGATAAACAGGTGTGTGTCTGATGGGGGGGTTTTGGCCCAGACCTCCTTTGGTCGAGACCTTGTGAGCGGGCGCCTGAACTTACCCCCAAATGATGACACCACTGAACATCTCAACTTTGCCTTTGTGGGGGATGAGGCCTTCGCACTTAATGCAAACCTACTACGGCCATATTCCCAGAGGACTCTGACCCCTGAGCAACGCCTTTTCAATTACCGGCTATCCCGGGCACGTCGTGTGGTTGAAAATGCGTTCGGGATCATGTCCAATAGATTCCATGTGTTTCATACTGCTTTAAATATGAAACAGGAATCTATCAAAAATGGTAGTGATGGCGTGTTGTGTGCTGCATAACTTTATGAGTCGTAGGGATACTCAATCATACCCGCCAGCAAGTTATGTGGCTAGTGTGGACCCCACAACTGGGGAACTCATGCCAGGTGAGTGGTGTGCTAACGACCCTGGCATAGTGCCACTCCAGCCGTTGGGCCAGGGCTGACATCAGCAGGATGCCAGGAGCAGCAGAGACAGCTACTGCTCGTATTTCTATGTTCCTGGGGTGGTGGCCTGGCAGGACCACGAGATGTTAAGGGGTGTGTAATGGGTCCAATGTGTGGTTATTTATATGTTTTGGATGCACATACATTCATTTATAAGTTATGGTAGAATTATGCAGTATTTCTTTTATGTAATATGTTACTTGTGTGATAACAACACTTGTTTTTTTGTTGTGTTTTTGTTGTTGTTGTTTTTATTTGTGTGGCCACACTCCGAAAATATTTTTTTCAGATCATGTGTGATTGTTTTCTTTGTTGCTGACCCCCGTAAATCACATATCATTTGAGGGTGTACTCTGAGGTGTGAGACAACAATGTTATTTGAGGGTCTCTGCACCATTGTGTGCACAGGTACATGACACATGTGTGGCGGGTTCCAACACACTGTGTGGTGTTTGTGTGTTTCCCTGTCCAGATTGGTGCATGTAGACATGGGTATGTGTACACACACTTGGTAACTTCTATATTGTGTGATTGAGACATACAGTTGTGGCCAAAAGTATTGACACCCCTGCAATTCTGTCAGATAATACGTCCTGAAAATGATTGCAATCACAAATTCTTTGGTATTATTAACTTCATTTAATTTGTCTTCAATGAAAAAAGACAAAAATAATTGTTCTAAAGTCAAATTGGATATAATTCCACACCAAACATAAAAAAGGGGGTGGACAAAAGTATTGGAACTGTTAGAAAAATCATGTGATGCTTCTCTAATTTGTGTAATTAACAGCACCTGTAACTTACCTGTTGCACCTAACAGGTGTTGGCAATAACTAAATCACACTTGCAGCCAGTTGACATGGATTAAAGTTGACGCAACCTCTGTCCTGTGTCCTTGTGTGTACCACATTGAGCATGGAGGAAAGAAAGAAGGCCAAATAACTGTCTGAGGACTTGATAAACCAAATTGTGAGGAAGTATGAGCAATCTCAAGACTACAACTTCATCTCCAAAGACATAAATGTTCCTGTGTCTACCGTGCGCAGTGTCATCAAGAAGTTTAAAGCCCATGGCACTGTGGATAACCTCCCTAGATGTGGACGGAAAAGAAAAATTGACAAGAGATTTCAACGCAAGATTGTGCGGATGGTGGATAAAGAACCTCGACTAACATCCAAACAAGTTCAAGCTGCCCTGCAGTCCGAGGGTACAACAGTGTCAACCCGTACTATCCGTCGGCGTCTGAATGAAAAGGGACTGTATGGCAGGAGACCCAGGAAGACCCCCCACTTCCCAAAACTTACCTGAGAAAACCTACAACGTTTTGGAAGAATGTTCTCTGGTCAGATTAGACAAAAGTAGAGCTTTTTGGGCAAAGGCATCAACATAGAGTTTACAGGAGAAAAAAAAAAGAGGCATTCAAAGAAAAGAACACGGTCCCTAAAGTCAAACATGGCGGAGGTTCCCTGATGTATTGGGGTTGCTTTGCTGCCTCTGGCACTGGACTGCTTGACCGTGTGCATGGCATTATGAAGTCTGAAGTCTACCAACAAATTTTGCAGCATAATGTAGGGCCCAGTGTGAGAAAGCTGGGTCTCTCTCAGAGGTCATGGGTCTTCCAGCAGGACAATGACCCAAAACACACTTCAAAAAGCACTAGAAAATGGTTTGAGAGAAAGCAATGGAGACTTCTAAGGTGGCCAGCAATGAGTCCAGACCTGAATCCCGTAGAACACCTGTGGAGAGATCTAAAAATGGCAGTTTGGAGAAGGCACCCTTCAAATATCAGGGACCTGGAGCAGTTTGCCAAAGAAGAATGGTCTAAAATTCCAGCAGAGCATTGTAAGAAACTCATTGATGGTTACCGGAAGCAGTTGATCGCAGTTATTTTGGCTAAAGGTTGTGCAGCCAAGTATTAGGCTGAGGGTGCCAATACTTTTCTCTGGCCCATTTTTGGAGTTTTGTGTGAAATGATCAATGTTTTGCTTTTTGCTCCATTCTCTTGTGTTTTTTTCATATAAAACAAATTAAATGAAGATAATAATACCAAAGAATTTGTGATTGCAATCATTTTCAGGAAGAAACTGAGTATTATCTGATAGAATTGCAGGGGTGTCAATTTTTTTGGCCACAACTGTATGTACTTATTGTGCAAACACATACATGCATTTGCTGGCCACATAGTTTTGAAAATGCTATGTAATGTACATACATATGTCCATACTTCGTGTGCAGCTTACCAACTTCTACAGTAGAAGGCCAGAATGTCCATACATTTAGCAGAAACACACTGCAGTACAGTAGCGTGCCTGCGTGCCTGTTTGGGGACGCAGCAGTGTGTTGCTGGAGCTGACACTCATCACATACTACATCATTTTCCAGATGATATAATGGGCAATAGCATCCATATTGCTACCATGTTGTCTGAGATGGCTGACCAATGGTAACGCTCTTTCGCCATCCAATCGGAGTGTTGTGGGTGCGGTTATAAGGTAACTCAGGTACGCCTATGTACTGAGCTGTGTGAAAAGTACACCCACATTGCATATGTGGTTGTGCTGTTTGACGGCGCAACTGACGATCTGAAAAATCGGCTGCCCGATTTGAGCGCCGACGTCCGGGACGCCGGATCGTCGCAGGTCAGAGGTGTGATTGCTCCGTGTAACATCTCCTATGCGATCTTGGACAAGTGCCAAAAGCGTGCGCGCTCCCGTGAAATTGTATGTGATATCGGAACGATATTGCGACGTGTAACGGTACCCTTAAGATACCCTTAGGGTACCTTTACACGCGGCTACATTTCTAGGGTGGCTACAGGTAACTTACTGGTTGCAGTGAAATCATGGAGAGATTATTCCATTTGTACACAGCAACAAGATAGAACCTTGTCTCCATGATTTCACTGCAACCAGTAAGTTACCTGTAGCCACCCTAGAAATGTAGCTGCGTGTAAAGGTACCCTTACACACAGAGATATATTGCTTGCAACTCACTTGTTGCAGTGAAATCATGGACACATTGTTCCATTTTGTTGCCGTGTACAAATGGAACAATGTGTCCATGATTTCACTGCAACCAGTGACTTGCACTCAATATATCTCTGTGTGTAACGGTACCTTAAAGGTACCATCACACGCCGCAATCTCGGCTGGTGATATCTGGCGATCTAACATGCGCGCTCACGTTTTTTCCTGGTCACCTCAGATCAGCGATGGCGGCATCACATCACACGCCGCAATTTCGCCCTGAAGCTAAGGCGATGTGTCGCTCCGGAAATCGCCTCCCCTATAGCAGAACCAATCTTGCCTAATTCCATCGCCGCTTCACACGGCGCAATCTCAAAGGCAATGTGGGTGTACATGTTCAGCGCGGCGACGAGATAGGCGTGCCACAGTGGTTTACACCGTGCCCCATACACGCTCATTGGACAACGCAACAGCGTTGCGATTGGTCAGCCTGCTCTGGAAGGCTTGCTAATACATGACGCCATTGAAGATGTGTGTGATGCTGAATGGACAGCTCTTCAAATATGGCGCCCTCTCAGCTGACAGCCAATGGGAACACAGTAGTCACCACCAATCATCGCAGACAGGGCGCAGACTACAGAATGCTTGAGGCACGCCTACCGGAAATCATAGGCCAACGCTCTTTCCATCATTATTGCCCTGTCACACGCCACAACACGGAAATATCGCCTTAACGATTGTGGCTGATTACTGAGCACTGTTCAGGAATCAGGCTACGGCCGAGGGGCGATTTATCACTGTGAAATTCCTAAATCACACACGCCACAACCGTGAGGCAATTTCACGGCAATTGCTCCAGGGCGACATATTACCTTTATGATTTTCAGGCGAGATTGCGGCGTTTGATGGTACCTTTAAGGTACCTTTACACGCCGCCACTGTGCCTAGCAACAGGTATCCACCGCACGTGCACGCGCATGTTTTTAACGGTGGATACCGATCGCTAATACCGCATATAGACGCCGCCATTGCGTTGTCCAGTGAAGGTATCTGTGTTCCCCGGAAGAGCCGACAGATCCTGCGACTTACTTCCTGTTGAATACCTTCCCTGGTTTACACGCCGCTACCACAAAGGAATATGGGCGTACATCTTTTGCGCCGCAAGTACATAGGCGTGACAGAGTTGTGTATTCCGTGACGCTCGTACGCTGATTGGACAACGCAATAGCATCATGATTGGCCAGCCTGCGCATGAAGGCTGGCTAATACATGACGCCATTGCAATTGTGTAGTGTGAATGGTCAGCTCTTTAAATATGGCGCCCTGTGCAGGGACAGCCAATGGTAACACAGTAGCCCCCACCAATGATCAATGATGGGGCGTGGTATCCATGACACTGTGGCACGCCCCTGTGAAATCACTAGGCGACGCAACATCCATGCCTGTGCCCCGTTTAGACGCCACTACCATGGCAATTGTGCCTTTCCGTTGCCTTCGGTTTTTGAACACGGCTCAGCAACAGGTATCTGAGTCAACTGCAGGACACATTAATGAATTTCCCTATTTACACACCGCCATTTCGTAGCAATTTCATGGCAACCTTTACAGATACAGAGGTAAAAATCTCACCAAATACTCAACGTGTGCATGTGGCTTTAGAACAGATGATTACTTGCTTTCTCTGGAGAACCTCTGTAAGTGCACCTCAGCTGCTGTGTAAAGGTACCATTATACTGCACGACGTTGGAACAATGTCCACAACGATCTTGTGGGCGACATCGTTGGTGAAATGTCACATAAAAGATATTGTGGACAACTCACCACCAATTGTTCACAAACCGCGCGAATGATCCCTGCTCATTGCTTTGAATGGGCAAAGTCGTCAATGACATCGTTATCGCGGTGTCACACAACGATCTAGCAGGTTGGCGGATCGTTGATCGTGAGGTTTGAGAACATGTTCTCAAACCTGCGATCAATGATCCAACAACTTATTGTTGTTGAATCTCGGTGTTACACGCGACGACTTCCTAACGATGTTGCTGGAACGCCTCCTTCGTGACATATCAGCGACATCGTTAACGATGTCTTGACATGTAACGGTAGCTTAACAGTCACAGGACAGGGAGGAGTTAAACATTCAAGTAGTTAATATGTATTGAAAATAAAGACTTTTCCATTTATTGATATCAGAAAAAACAAATGACCAACCACAGTCCACTAAACCAAGACTAATAATACCACATGAAAGGGAGAAATACCACCACACCGTGACAAGAGCATATAATATCACCAAATAATGATCAAATACTACCATGTACAGGGCTGTATTTGGCATTCATGCTGCCCTAAGCACTTTTAGTTTTGCCCCCTATTGATAAATCAGATTAAGGGTATGTGCACGCAACATCTTTTTCAGGTGGATCTGCTTTGTTATCCTCCTGAAAAAGCCCTAAATAAACTCTAAAAAGACTGGCAACATAGGCTAGGGTCACATTTACGGTTTGACCCTAGCCTACCGGATTGCGGTTTAAACATAGTACTTTTCCCAGCACCGCATAGCGTTACCGCTATGCGGTGCTGGATAACGCTGCCCCTAGTAACCCGATATTTACCTTCCCAACGTGTCACACAGGCAGCTGCTTTGAGTGTGCTTTACAGTGCCGCACAGGAAACGCTATGCAGCACCGCATAGCGGTAACGCTATGCGGTGCTGGGAAAAGTACTATGTTTCAACCGCAATCCGGTAGGCTAGGGTCAAACCGTAAATGTGACCCTAGGCATAGATGCCGGCCAAATGATCAGATATCTTTCTATATGTATGGAGGCATTAGTTAAACACTTGTTCAGCTGACAAATATGACCTAAATCAGATGGCTGCATTATCAGCCCGGCCAATGAACCTATAATGATCAAGTATCACGTCTAATTAAAGATGACAACATCTACATTGATAAAGAACTAGAACCACCTTCAGTACATAACCAGAACCATTATCAGTATAAAAATATATCACCACAGCCACCACTAGTACAAAAGTACATTACCAAACCCACCATCAGGAGATGACATCACAAGAACAACCATTAGTAAATTAATACAAATACAGAACCACCATCAGTACATGAATACATCACCAAGGTTAGTAGAGTGATCACTTTCAACGTCAGGTTAGCTCCTAGCAAATAAACTTGTATTGCATGAATCTACAACTCTTAGCATGTCCTTAATACTGTATGCATGGCTACACTGACACCACACATTCCGTGCACAGCCACACTGACACCGCACACTGTATGCACGGCCACACTGACACTTGGAGCGCACCAGTTTTACGCAGCGCTCGCTCGTACCAATTCAGCGCTGTCAATCAAGACGGTGTGCTGGTTTTAATATGCAAATAGGGTGTAATGTTGCATCAAGGCACAGGCTATGTGAAAATTGCAACAAAGCACCCTCATTTGCAAAAACATAAATAAATTAATTATAGAAGAATTTTCATCATTAGGCATAAATTTTATATGCCTGGCATGATTTTTACATGGTCTACTTTCCCTAAATAAATGTTTGTGCCATTTATTAGGCATTTGGGGGGCTGGTAGGCACCCTTTAAAGGGAATGACTCACCCAGGGCAGGGTACTCAGGTCTCAGGCTCAGTCTGGAGGTCACGGGTGCCTGTCTGAGGCTGTGGCCCTGATGGTCAATGAATAAGAGGAAAATAATATAGAGTTTGTTCGTGACGCTACCTGCAGTACCTAGTGATGCTCACCAGCGCCGCCACAGTCCTCCGATGGTCGATGGTATTGCGGCAATGATGGTGTAGTCCTCCACAGGCAGGACTGTGGAAGGAATCAGTCTATGCTTGGAAAGATGCAGCAGAGTCGACAAGTCACTTCACCGGGTACTTTACTGGAGCTCAGCAGTCATTGCAGTTCACAGTGCAGTATGATGTTATCAGACAAATGGTTACAGGTGACTGCAAGTAGATTTTATGGTAGGTAGATGGACCCCTCGCATATGCCTTTCTTGTTCCTCCTGTTCCCCTGCTTCCCAGTAGCGGGGTGAAGCCTGACTTCATGAAGATCAAGTCCGACCTCCTGCTGTCTCTCTTTTCCTCCCTTGCTCCCGTCGGGTGAACCCTCTCTTGATCACCGCAGTGGGCCACCGCAGTGTCTTGTCCCCCTCTAATGGGTGCTTTAGGAGTCAGGGCCGTATTTGAAGATACTACGGATTCTCTGCAGGCTGTTTAGGTTACTACAGGTGCGGGCTCCGGTACCTGGTTTTTTACTTTAAGTGAATTCCCGCCCGAGCTTCTTTCTCCTTTCTTTCCTGTGTCTGTGATCTGTACTTCTGTCCCTGGGTCCCTCAGCTGAGGAAACCCTCCTTCGTGCCGCAGACTCCCTGCCTGGATCTATTTAGCTCTCCAACCCGGAGGCTCAGCACTGACCTAATGGCCTCCAGCCAAAAGGACCACGGTCAAAGACAGACCGGCCAAAGACCTCTTTTTCCCCCTGGGGGCTACTATATACCCTCCCGGGTTCCCTCCCACTGTGTGACCTAGTGTGTGGTGTGGGTTTAGGGTTCCTCCTACCATCCATAAATCCACTTGAAGTGGAGTGACTACACCTCTTTTACAGGTGCAGTACCCCTTTTGTGGCACCTACATAGTGGGGCACCACAGGAACCTGTCAGGTTACACATGCACATTAAACCACCACCAGTTCTGAGGACATATCTGCCTAATGGTCCCCTCATGTAGTAGCTACATAAGCAGATCTTAGTAAAAATATCTCCAATGTCTGCTTATTAGATGCTGATTAGGGCCCTGACTAGTCAAGGGGGGTTTGTTCCCCTCCATGTGGCCCCTTTTTCCATTCTGCTCTCCCACCTCCATGTAGCCCCTTGTCCATTCTGATCACCCCCCTCCATGTGGACATTTGTTCATACTGCTGTCTCCCTCCCCCCTCCTGTGGCCCCTCATCCATACTGCTGTCCCCCTCCCACTCCGGTGTCCACTCCTCCCTACTGCTGTCCTCTCCCTCCTCCTGTGGCCCCTCATCCATACTGCCTTTCCCCTCCCCCTCCTGTGGCCACTTATCCATACTGCTGTCCCCCTCCCTCCTGTGGTCCCCCTCCCTCCTGTGGTCCCTCGTCTATACTGCTGTCCACCTCCCCCCTCCTGTGGCCCCTCGTCTATACAGCTGTCACCCTCCCCCCTCCTGTGGCCCCTCGTCTATACTGCTGTCCACCTCCCCCCTCCTGTGGTCCCTCATCCATACTGCTGTCCCCCTCTTTACTGTAGTCCCTTATCCATACTGTTGTCCCCCTCCCCCCTCCTGTGTCCTGTCGTCCATACTGCTGTCCCCCTCCCCCATCATGTGGCTCCTCATCCTTACTACTGTCCTCCTCCCCCCTCGTCCATACTGCTGTCCCCATCCCCCTCCTGTGGCCCCTCATCCATACTGCTGTCCCTCTCTCCCCCCTCCATGTCTCCTCCTGCAGGCTGTGTGTAAATTTTCGG
Source organism: Allobates femoralis (assembly GCA_033576535.1). Taxonomy (NCBI): domain Eukaryota; kingdom Metazoa; phylum Chordata; class Amphibia; order Anura; family Aromobatidae; genus Allobates; species Allobates femoralis. Next base: position 286,742,061 of record JARQOC010000002.1, on the reverse strand, counting down.
CACCAATTGTACTTACCTGCTTCCAGGATGTGGCGACTTCATCTCCTCCTGTGACTACACAGATGCTGACACTGCAGAGAGAGGTCCCAGCAGCCAAGCCAAGCCTCTACGGTTTACTGGGATTCTCTGCTGGGCTAACCTCTTTCCCTTACAGGCTCGGACTCCAGTGACCGGTGTTCTCTTTGGGTGAGTCAGGATGGCTCCTCTGCCCCCACTGTAGTGTTCCTCACCTCTGCCTTTCGTCCTCACTCTCTGGATCCTCACACTGGCTCTGGCGGTGCACTGATCTTGGACCTAGCACGGCTACGGTGACCAGTTTAGCTCACAAGGCTCTGAGCTGATCTTCACAGTTCTCCTACCGACTGCACACTCTGGCTAACTCCACCCCCAGCACCTGTATTTATAGGGGATCTAGCTTAACAGCAATCAGTCGTGCTCCCCCTACAGGTCTGGAGTGGAAGGTGTTGGGTGTATGTGAGTACCAGAAGTGGAAATCCCTTAGTGAACTAGCTGGTTCTGTTGCTTTACCTGGCACAGGGTGCCACATGTACCTGAAAGACTCCTTTAAGGCTTTTGACTCTCACAGCTACCAGACTGTCGGAGTGCACTGCTGCTGTAACAAGCACTCCGGCTGTCTGGCATTGAGTTCACCTGCAGTAGTAGTTTGCGGCCTACACAGAAGTTACAGTGTGAATCACCTGAAGTGAACTTAGGTGAACTCACTGGGACTGTCAAACTGTGCCATGACACGTGCTCTGATAGTCCAACATTGAGTTCACTTTAGGTCATTCTGACAGCTCCCACAATGATGTCAGTGTGTCCTGGAGTCCACAACATGTGGTCACATTTTGTAATGTCACTGCTGACTGGATGTAGCAGAACTGAGATCTTCGTGGGACATTGTGTATGGATTATGTCAGTCCTGCGAGGGTGATTTCAGGATTAATAAATTGGTGAGAGAGAGTGTGGTTTAGTTTTGTTTTTTTCATTTGAAATGAAGAATTTTTTTGTATATGTGTGTGTGTGTTTATTTTCTTGTAATATGCAGGGTTGGTAAGGGGAAGAGGGGCATTATAGACACCTCTCCATTACCAACCCAGTGCTTGGTGACAAGTGTGATTTTTTGACAAAAAATCCCATTAATCCCTTATATTACCTCGTTTGCTACTACATCAGGGCAATCTGCATGAGTTAGTTAAGCACCGCTATTGTCACATCTAGTTCTGGTATTTTGAAGCTGGGGGATCCAATAACCATGTGCTTCCCCAGTACTAGAATACCAGTCCCTAGCTGTCCGCTTTATCTGAGTTGGTTAGCAAAAAAGTGGGGGACCTAACGCTGTTTTTTTAAATTTATTTAAATAATTTAAAAAAATGGTGTGGTGGAGCTTCTATTTGCAATAATCAGCTCAGATAAAGCTCACAGTTTGCAGCTGTCTGCATTACCTGTGCTGGTAATCACAATAGCTGGGAGATGGCACGTCTTTTGTTGTTTTGCTTTCACAGAGCCTGTCAATCACATCAGACAACTGTGTGTCAGAAAAGCATGCAGGCATCTTCTGCATAATGTTCCCAAACAGTTTGATCACTTTTCCAAGCATTTTTGCCTTTGTTTCCATTAATTTTTAACGTTTTACTACCCCTATCAGGCTGCTTTCACATTGCGATTTTTGTGGATCCGTGGCTGTCCGTTGTAAAACGGACAGCCACGGATCCAATTTAGCCCCATGTGTCCCTATGGGCATCGGATCACATCGGATTTGCCCTTAATGGCATCCGATTTGTGTCAGATCCGATTCTGTCTGATTTTTTGCGGTAGACAAAATCGGAGACTGCTCCAATTTTGGGCACAGCGGACCAAATCGGACCAAATCAGATCCAACCCAATGGCCTTTAACATGAGGGCGTATGGAGCACGGGTCCAAGAAAACACAAGATTGTTTTTCAGACCAGATTTTAGTGTACTGAGCATGCTCAGTACACTAAAACCGCTCTGTAAGGTCTAATTTCACTTCCGCAATGTATATACATACATTGCGGAAATGAAATTAGGTAAAAGAAGGGTTAAAAATAAAAAAAAATCATGCTCACGTCTCCGGAGTGTCCCCTGATGCCTCCATGTAGCTCCCAACAAGGACTTGGCTGGGCAGAGCAAGCTGATCAGCTGATCGGATTAAACCCTGCACCCGCCAAAACAGATCAACGGGCGGGAGATTTAAACCGCTCAGCTGATGCGGTCATGTGACCCACTCACTAATCGGTTTTGGCGGGCGCGGGGTTTAAACCGGACAGCTGATGCCGGTCATGTGACCGATCAGCCGATCAGCTTGCTCTGCCCCACCAGGTCCTGCTCACGGGAGCTAGATGGAGGCATCGCAGGACACACCGGAGAGGTGAGCATGAATTTTTTTTAATTTTTAACCCTTCTTTAACTTTATTTCCGTTCCGAAATGTATGTATATACATTGTGGAAGTGAAAGTGCCCTTTCTGTGTCGGGGGTCTGTGAAAATCACGGACCAGGACACAGAAATGGCACCAGGATGCCACATGCGATCCTATTTTTTCCTGTCCGTGGGGTCCTACAATAAATAGGATCCCCCAGACAGTAAAAAAAACACAATGTGAAAGCAACTTCAGACCTCCTTGCTCATTCAGGTAGGGCATCTTTTTTTTGTTATACTGCACCTGCCAATTACAGTAATGTCTTTATCAAAGATGGATACAGCATTGCTATGAGTGGTAAACAATCCCAACATGTTTATTGGCTGAAAATCAGGCAAAATGCATGTCACTCGAATGTCACGATGCAGTTACCAAAATATTCACCAAGTAATGAGGAGCCGGGAAAGCCTAATATTTGTGCAAGTAACGAATAGTGTAGAATATATTGGCTCATCATTAGTGCTTAGTAAAGAGCAAAACTCATTTACAGGGATAGACTTTACAGTCAGCTTCCTGTAAAAGAGGTGTGAGAAAACTTAAGCAGTAATTCATTTGTCAAAATGACATATTAAGAGGCCAAGCGCTGACCCACATCCTCACTCCTCAGTGAGTGCTCAATGCTCTTATCAGTATTGCAGCAAATAGAGAAAACATCAATTGATAGAGTTAAAGCTTACTTTGACTTCGCCTTTGACTTGACAAAGCTGTCAAATGTCTCTAGCAGTACAATAGTTTTTTTTTCTGTCATTGCTCATGCTTGATGCACATAACAAAATACTGCATCACTTTTACTTAGTGCTAGGCTTAGTGGCACTACTAAGAATAGAATTTTGAGTTACACTTTGCTTCCATTTCATAAAGAACTAAACCCCACCTTAATTTCCTAAGCAAGTCTGAAGCTTCTTTGATCATTCTACCATGACACATAATGATCAATATGGTTCTGCTAAAATCAAATAGACACTCTATAAATTAAGATTTATTTATTTTACTTGCTAACATAGCACCATTACTTTCCACAATGCAATACAGACATCATCATCACTGTCCCCACCAGGGTTCACAATCTAGATTCAATACCACTGTCTTTGGAGTGTGGGAAGAAACCCACACAATCATGGCGAGAACATCCAAGCCCAATGTACATGGAGTCGTTGATGAAATTTAAAACCAGGACACCAAAGCAACAGTGATAACCATTGAATCATGGTGCTGCCTAGGATAAGTTAGTGTGTATTATGTAAAGATATTTTTAACCACTTAAGGACATTTTTTGTTTTGAGCTTTTTTTAAATTTTTAATTCCCTATATTCCCAAAGCTATACATTTTTATTATATTTTAGTGGTTAAAAAATTCAGAACCTTGTAAATACAAAATACAGTTTGCTGCTATTTTCTGAGAACGGTTACTTTTTATTTTTTAGTCCAGGGAACTGAGTGAGAGTTAGTTTTTTGCATGCTGTGCTTATGTTTTTACTGATTTTTTTTTGTACATATGACATAATCACATTTTATTGCATGTTTCTAGTATAGGACAGCATCTAAAAAAAGCAAATTCTTACATTTAATTTTTTTTCTTTTTGGCATCAACTACCGTATATACTCGTGTATAAGCCGACCCGTGTATAAGCCGACCCCCCTACTTTTGCCCCCAAATCCTGGGAAAACCTATTGACTCGTGTATAAGCCGAGGGTGGACCCCAGCACAGGTATACAGGCCCCCCAATGGTAGTATACAGCAGCCTCCCCAGTGGCATATACAGGCCCCAGTAGTATACAGCAGCCTCCCCAGTGGTATATACAGCAGCCGCCCCCAGGGGGTACACAGAAGCCGCCCCCAGGGGGTACACATCAGCCGCCCCCAGGGGGTACACAGCAGCCGCCCCCAGGGGGTACCCAGCAGCCCCCAAATGCTGGCACTCACCCCCCTCCTGCTTATCTTACCATCCCGGTCTTCTGCTCAGCGCCGCTCCTCGGTGCTCCGTTCTTCATGCTCCGTCCTCTCTGCATCCGGGATCTCCGGCCGTCGCACGATGACGTCATATGTCTGCCACGGCCGGGGATCCTGGATGTAGCTGGACGATGAAGAACGGAGCACCGAGGAGCGGCGCTGAGCAGAAGACCGGGATGGTAATATAAGCAGTGGGGGGAAACCCTTACAAGGGGGGAGAGTGCCAGCATTTGGGGGCATATATGAACTGCTTCCCCCTGCCGCTGATTGACAGGGGGAAGCAGTGCATATATAATGAGCGGCCCCACGTGACAGCAGCCTCCCCCCGCCTCCTCCAGCCTCCCCAGCCCCGGATACAGCCCCCACCACATTACATACCGTAGTGACTCGTGTATAAGCCGAGGGGGAGACTTTTCAGCCCAACTTTTGGGCTGAAAAACTCGGCTTATACACGAGTATATACGGTATATAATATCCTAATCGTGTCTGTCTGACGCCGAAATCGCGCGCCAGCGCTCATTGGCTGCCACTAGTCGCAGCAACCAATGAGCGCTGCATATGCAAAAAGCCACGCACATTTAAAATTAGACAAATATTTAGTAGCATAGGCGTCGCTATCGCCAGGCTACATGCGTACAGCCGCAGCAACCCCCGGCACCAGTACCCGTCGCCCCCACATCACCTCCCCCTTGCTTCTCCTCGCCTCCCCCTCGCCTCCCCCTTGTCTCCCCCTTGTCTCCCCCTCGCCTCCCCCCTCACCTCCCGCTGTTCTCACCCGTCTTCTCCCTCTGTACACTCAGCGGTCATGTGACAGGGCGGGCTGATGTGACATCACACAGCCCGCCCTGTCACATGACCGCTGCAAAAGATGGGTGAGAACAGAGGGAGGCGAGGGGGATCCTTCCCCCCTGCCAGCTCCATCCATCCCCCTCACCAGCTCCATCCTGCCCCCCCGGCTCTATACTGCCCCCCTGGCTCCATCCTGCCCCCCGGCTCCATCCCATCCCAACATCCATCATGCCCACCCCAGCTCCATCCGGCATCCCCACATCCATCCTGCCCCCCCGGTTCCACCCTGCTTCCCCAGCTCCATCCTGTCCCCCCCGCATTCATCCTGCCCCCCCAGCATTCATCCTGCCCCCCCAGCTCCATCCTGACCCCCCCAGCTCCATCCTGACCCCCTACCACCATCCTGCTCCCCCCCATTCCATCCTGTCCTCCTGGCTCCATCCTGCCCCCCTCCGGCTCCATCCTGCCCCCACATCCATCCTGTCCCTCAGCTTCATCCTGCCTCCATCCTGCCCCCCTGGCTCCATCCTGCCCCCGCATCCATCCTGCCCATCCCAGCTCCATCCTGCCCCCCGGCTCCATCCGGCATCCCCACATCCATCCTGCCCCCCTGCATCTATTTTGCCCCCTCACATTCATCCTGCCCCCTCGCATCCATCCTGCCCCCTCGCATCCATCCTGCCCCCTCGCATCCATCCTGCCCCCTCTGACTCCATCCTGCCTCCGCATCCATCCAGCCCCCCTGGCTCTATCTTGCCCCTCTGGCTCCATCCTGCGTCCCCCCGGCTCCATCCTGCCCTCCCCCAGCTCCTTCCTGCCCCCGCATCCATCCAGCCCCCCCAGCTCCATCCCGCCTTCCCCCGGCCCCATCCTGCCCCCCAGCTCCATTCTGCCCCCCCCCGGTTCCATCCTGCCCTCCTCCGGCTTCATCCTGCCCCCGCATCCATCCAGCCCCCTCGGCTCCATCCTGCCCCCCCCGCTCCATCCTGCCCCCCCGGCTCTATCCCACCCTCCTCTGGCTCCATCCTGCCCCCGCATCCATCCTGCCTCCCCCCGGCTCCATCCTGCCCCTCCCCCGGCTCCATCCTGCCCCCCCCGGCTCCATCCTGCCCCCCCCCGGCTCCATCTTGCCCCCCCGGGCTCCATCCTGCCCCCCCCCCCCGGGCTCCATCCTGCCCCCCGCATCCATAGTGCCCCCCCCCGGCTCCATCCTGCCTCGCTCATTCCATCCTGCCCCGCTTGTTCCATACTGCCCCGCTCACTCCATCCTGCCCCCCCCACCTCCATCCTGCCCCCCTGGCTCCATGCCCTGCTGGCTCCATCCTGCCCCCCTTGCTCCATGCCCTGCTGCCTCCATCCTGCCCCCTCACATCCATCCTGCCCCCCCCTCCATCCATCCTGCCTCCCTCGCATCCATCCTGCCATCCTGCCCCCCCTTGCAACCATCCTGTACCCCCGTCACCATCCTGTCCCCGTGCTCAATCCTGCCCCCCTGCTCCATCCTGCAGCCCCAGCAGTTAGCGGTCATGTGACCGATTTCCCAGGCAACGACAGGTCCTAAAGGCCTGTAGGACCTAGAAGATGGAGGTGGAGTAAGCTGGCGGACGGGTGAGTATCCTCACTGAGGATTTTATTATTTTTACTTTTACTGTGGAGGAGCGGGGGCCCAAAGGAGCGAGGGGGGAGCGGGGGGCCATGGGGAGCGGAGTATCGCCATACACCATAGTGCTGTAATGTGCTGTAATGTACCGCCATATACTATGTACTGTAATGTGCCACCATATACCATAGCACTGCTATACATGTACTTTAATGTACTGCCATATACTATAATGCTGCTATACATGTACTGTAATGTACTGCCATATACCATAGCACTGCTATACATGTACTATAATATACCGCCATATACTATAGCACTGCTATACATGTACTGTAACGTACCGCCATATACTATAGTGCTGCTATACAAGTACTGTAATGTACCTCCATATACTATAGTGCTGCTATACATGTACTGTAATGTACTGGCATATATTATAGTGCTGTTATACATGTACTGTAATGTACCGCCATATACTATAGCGCTGCTATACATGTGCTGTAATGTACCACCATATACCATAGCGCTGCTATACATGTACTGTAATGTACCGCCATATACTATAGTGCTGCTATACATGTATTATAATTATAATGTACCACCATATACTATAGTGCTGCTATACATGTACTGTAATGTTAGAATGATAGAAGTGAAAATAATATTAATAATAATGCTAAATAAAATCATGTTTGTGATTTTGGTTATGCACAATTATTGTATTAAGGGAAAATATACAGAATGATTCATGAATAAACAGGAGTCTTTTGCGATCACATCATATACTAGTTAAATTAACTGTTTCTACATCTATTACTTCCAAACCTGTTGTAATTCTCAATGGCACTGTGCAAATTTATTTTACACTGCAAACAAATTTTTACGTTATGTTTTTTTTTCTGTCAGATATACACTGGTGATCAAAATTAGAGAACATTGTATGATCACTTGATTTTTTCAGACAGTATGTAATCTACATTGATCAACATTTGAAGGATTTTGTGTAAGGGGTACACCATGCCACTAGTACAATGTTTTCAAGAATAACCAAAGTTTATAAACTTAAATCCCTTATTTCACACAAGACAAGATGATTATAATTAGAGAATAGCAATGGCTGCAGCACAGAGAAAGATTAAAACTACATTTTGTGAAGGTTACAGCAGTCACCAATCAGTAGGAAGTGTACAGGCCTTTGCTTTGAATGACTTCAGCACATCTGTGGGCACAGAACATCACAAGTCTCTCACACTGCACTGGTGTGATTTAGGGCCACTCTTTTTCCAGTCTCTTCCACAGTCCTGTGACTGTTGTTGGTTTCTTGGCCATAACTTGGTCACCAAGGATTTTCTAGAGATTTTCTATCAGATTTAAATCAGGACTCGGGGCTGGCCATTTCATTGTTTCAATGTCTTCTGTATCAAGGAACTGCTTTGTGACAGGGGGCATTGTCCTGCATGAACATTTCTGCCTGGTTGAGTGCTGAACGCATGTAAGGAACCATGTGTTGTTGAAGAAGATTCTGATACCCACTTGCATTCACTCTGCCATGTAGCTGTATGAGAGGTCCAACCCCTGCAGCAGACAACATTCCCCAAACCATGACATTTCCTGCACTACCTTTCACTGACTTCTTTACATACTTTGGGTTGAGTCTTTGTCCAGTTTGTCAACTAAAATAATGTTTACCATCAGACTCAAATAGATTAAACTTGTTTTTATCACTAAAATGATCTGTGGACCATTTCTCCTCTGTCCACACAACATGCTCCTTACCAAATGTGAGTCTGTTCTATTGATTCTTTCTGCCAGTAAGAGGTTTGGTCACTGCAGAGTGGGCTTTCAGTCCAAATGCTCTTAAACATTGTGATACTGTATGACAAAACAGGCCGTTACCCTGTAAAGTGCTGAACAGGTGAGCTTTTCCAGCTGCATTGTTGAAACGATTACCCATGGAAATTCTCTGCATTATCCTGTCCTGTTTGCATTTGTCTTTCAAGGGCAACTAGCCTTTTGGGGGACTTGAGTTTGTGATGTTGTAAAGATGCAATATTTTAGAAATCACAGACTTGAAATGACCAACTTGCATTGCTATGGTTGATAGGGTGACCCATTTGGCCTTCATCTGGACAACCTGCTGTCAGAGGGTTTCAGGCACTTTGGAACGACTTACCATTTTTGCAAAGTGAATGCAGACTGGAAAGTTAGTGTGCTTTCACACTACGTTTTTTTTCCTGTCCGTGAGATCCTACTTTTTGCAGGATCCCATGGACAGGAACGGACACCACAGGGGGTGACCTATTCTGTGTCCAGGTCCGTGATTATCACGGATCCAGACACAGAATGAGCTGTGCGAAGTAATTTAACTTTTGCAATGTATATATACATTGCAGAAGTGAAATTTAAGTGAAAGCAGGGGTTAAAAATAAAAAAAATCAATCCTCACCTGTCCTGCGATCCAGCGCCGTCGGCATCTAGCTCCGGATGCTGAAAGGGCCTGGTTGGGCGGGGCTACCTGCTCAGCGTCATCAGTCACATGCCCGGTTACCGGGTCATGTGACTGTGATGTCAGGCCAGGTCCTGTACATCCAGAGATCCCGACGGCGCTGGATCGCAGGACAGGTGAGGATTGATTTTTTTATATTTTTAACACTTGATTTTACTTGAATTTCAATTCCGCAATGTATATATACATTATGGAAGTGAAATTAGCTGGAGAGGAGCAGTTTTAGTGTTCTGAGCATGCTCAGTACACTAAAATCGGGTCCGAGAAAACATCCGATGTTTTCTCGGACCATGCTCCATAGGCCCCCATGTTGTGGGCCACGGATCATGTCGAATCTGATTCGGTCCAATTTGATCCGCTGTGCCCAAAATTGGAGCAGTCTCCGATTTTGGGTACAGGAAAAAATCGGACTGAATCGGATCTGACAAAAATCGGATGCCACTAGGGGCAAATCCGATCTGATCCATGCCCATAGGCTAACATGGGGGCCAAATTGGATCTGTGGCTGTCCGTTTTACAACGGGCAGCCACGGCTCCCAAATAATCGTAATGTGAAAGCACCCTTAGTCTGCCAGTTAAATAGGGTTTGTCAGTTAATTAAAGGAATTAGCCCCAGGTGCCAAATTAACGCCAATAACTTGCAGGTATCTGAAAGTGTTGTCTAAGGCCGGCTTCACACTACGGCCAGATCCGACACAGATCTGGACACAGAACCGGAGGGCCAATTATGCCGGATGGCTCATTTGCAGCTGCAGCTGCTGATAATTCAGGACCGCGGCTCCTGAACTGTCAGCAGGGGACAGCTCCGTGGTGATGAAGTGAGCTTCAGCACCCAGCGTCCGGCTCCCGGGTGCCACTCCGGTGTGATCTGGCGCCATAGACCTCCATGTTAGGGGGCGCCGGATCACACCGGACCAGAAGGATCCGGGAGCATCCGGGAGGATCACCTTTTTTTCCCCCGGACACAAAAATGCTGCATGCAACATTTTCGTGTCCGGGAGAAAAATCCGAAACCTCCCGGATTCTCCCGCACAGATGGAAGCCGGATGGCAGATAGCTGCCATCCGGCTCCACATCATGCTATGGGGCCGAAATCTGGTCCAGGGACGTCAGGTTCACCCCTGAGAGCCCTGGATTGAATTTCACCGTGATGTGAAGCCGGCCTTAGGCTGGATTTGACCAGTGTTCTTTTTAATTTAATTTATTTACATTTTTATTCTGTGCTTTAGAATATATTCAGTTTATGAAATAAACTAAAATTACTGCTATTTTCCTTCACATTAAGAAAATTGTGCGTTGTTCTCTAATTTTGATTGCCAGTGTATGCCTGCACATTCATTTAGCATTCAAGATGTGTAGCCTACATGCTGTTTTGTTACACAACTGATTAAATATTTCACAAAAGATGTCACAATTTATGCTTATTTGAATAAATTAAATTCTATTGTCATTTATACTTGAGAAAGTTTGGGCTCTCCATATGTATTTATAAACTGAGTATATATTATTTCCACATCTATAACATACTCTAGTTTGCAAACATGTTGAATTACTACCGTAGTTTGCCTGTTTATTTTCCTTCTGTTTTGGTGGTTATAATTCCTTTCTATTCTTCTTGTTAACTCTGTGTATTGCTTTATTAATCATCCACCTGGAATAACCTCTTTGTGATAATCTTTGACATATTTTGTCCTGTTCTTGATGCCATACCGACTCATCCGAGCAGTTTCTCCTTGCTCTGGTGAGTTGAGCTATACGGATTGCGTTTTTCACATGATTAAGGGCCGCTTCACACTGTGGCGTGATCCGGTCCGGGTCTGTCCGGGAGGGCCCTGACAGCCGTGGACCGGATCAGCACACAGGACTGGGGGGCTATTATGCCCTCCGGTCTGGTGTGCGGGCGCCGCGGTCCTGACCTGTCAGCGGCTGCAGCTGCGTTCGCTGCACACCGGACCAGAGGGCATATTAGCCCCCAGTCCTGTGTACTGATCCGGTCCACGGCTGTCAGGGTCCTCCCGGACAGACCCGGACCGGATCACGCCACAGTGTGAAGCGGCCCTTAGATGGCATGACATTGCATGTTGCTAAATATAGGTTTTCTTTAAATAATTGAATCAATAATATCAGTTTCAGGACTAGATGTAATGTATTAGTGATTAAAAAGTGTAGAACATTGTATATAAAATAGTTTGGAGCTATTTTTGAGACCTTTCTGAAACCTGAGAGTTTATTTACTTTTCTATCCAAGTAGCTCTGTGAGGGGTTGCTTTTCCATGCTGAACTTCCATTTCTATTAGGGGTAGTCTTACATAGAAAAAATACAGATGCAAAGAATAGCTAAAAAAAAGTATAAATACTATACTGCTCTGTTGGGACAGGTAGTGATGATGGCCTGTTCTTTAGTCATCTCACTAATGCAAGCCCTGATTGGCTGCAGAATTCAGGTGATTGGAGCAGCTCATCATCAAAGCCAGATCCTACAGATGTAGCCTGTGCTGTAGCCACAGGGTTTAGATTTGGTAAGCAGGGCTGGCTGCAGGTTTTTGTGGGCCCTGGGTTTAAGAGTCTCAGTGGGCCCAGGGCCGGTTTTAGGCAAAGTGGGGCCCTGGGCAAAAGGTAAAAGTGGGCCCTAAATGCTCACATATTGCACCGTCAAACTCAGACATTTAGGGTACATGTACAAGCGCCGAATTCAGACTAGTGAATGAGCGCGATCTATAATATTCAAGTCCTTCAGCCCTTGTTTCCGGCCTCTTTACACAGGATAATGAAGAATGATGGGAGCAGAGCAATCAGCGGTAGATTAATCTGTCCTCTACAGGATCATGTTATCGGTAGCACTTCTGCAGTTTGCAGCAGGGGATGTGCTGTCGAGAGCAAGGGTTTTTGGTTCTCCATAAACATCCAATCACCCGATGATGAGCCGCATTTTGTTCATTTGTTGGCGATTGCCGACCTGTTTACACCTAGGAACTCTCATCTGTGCTGCTGGGATTTATAAATGTAGATGTCACATACACACAACACACAGTATGTGACACAAACACTATATATTACACGTATACACCGAGCACACACAGACACACACACATATATGTATACACCGAGCACACACACACATAGACACACACGGTATGTGACACACGCAATGTATATTACATGTATACACTGAGCACACACACATAGACACATACACATATATGTATACACCGAGGACACACACATAGACACACACATCCATTCCCATCATTGTCTGTGTCATACAGGACGGCTCCTCCAGGGAGTGTCGTTCTTTCTAACCTCTCATCCTCTCACCAAGAGATGGGGATTCTGAGCACAGGACTCCTTATATTGATTATACATCACCTACAAGTCATATTATAAGAAAGATACATTTGAATTAAGCCCCATCCTGTTGTTCTGGGGTCAGTAGTGGAAATATTGATCTTAAAGGAGTTGTCCAGAAGTCTATAAACATGACTGATTTCTTTCAAAAACAGCGCCACCCCTGTCTACAGGTTGTATGTGATATTGCACCTCATCTTAATTGAAGGGAATGGACCTATGCTGTAATACCACATGCCACCTGTACACAGGGGTGGCGCTGTTTTTGAAAGAATGTAGTAAAGTTTTATTAATCCTGGACATCCCCTTTAATGCCTTGGAAGTTCTGCTTGATAACTGGCTACAAATGTAGGAATTAAGGAGATCCCCTAATTACAGCCATCATGAACATGTGAAGATTGAAGACTGCGGGGGGCGCTCCTGCTGCTATTATATGGCAATTACAAGGATTTTATAACTTTTACCACTGAGCAGTTTTTCATTTTGTCCCCCCCTTCTTCCAAGAGCCTGAACTTTTTATTTTCTTCCACATAGCCGTACGAGGGTTTATTTTTTTGCGGGATGAGTTGTACTATTGAATTACATCATTCATTCTACCACAAAATGTACTGGAGAATGAGAAAAACAAGTGCTTTGAAATTGCAAAAAAAAAATGCAATTCCACAATAAGTTTTGAGTTTTTTATTTATCATGGTAGTTATATGGTAAAAGTGACTTCATAAGTTGATTATCTAGGTCAGAATGAGAAGATACTGAACATTTTTTTTATTTCAATCATAAAAACCCCCCAGAAATGTGTAAAAAAAATAAATAAATACCGTATATACTCGTGTATAAGCCGACCCCCCTACTTTTGCCCCCAAAACCTGGGAAAATCTATTGACTCGCGTATAAGCCGAGGGTGGACCCCAGCACAGGTATACAGCCCCCAGCAGTGGTATACAGGCCCCAGCAGTATGATATACAGCAGCCCCAGTGGTATATACAGCAGCCCAGTGGTATTGCAGCCCCTATATACAGCAGCCCCAGTGGTATTGCAGCCCCAGTGGTGTATACAGCAGCCCCTATATACAGCAGCCCCAGTGGTATTGCAGCCCCAGTGGTATTGCAGCCCCAGTGGTGTATACAGCAGCCCCTATATACAGCAGCCCCAGTAGTATTGCAGCCCCAGTGGTATTGCAGCCCCTATATACAGCAGCCCCAGTGGTATTGCAGCCCCACTGGTGTATACAGCAGCCCCTATATACAGCAGCCCCAGTGGTAGTATACAGGCAGCCCCAGTAATGCAGGGCCCCCCCAGCCTGACTCCGGTCACCTGTAAAGCAAATTATACTTATCATTGTCCCGCTGCCGTCCGCGCCCGCATCTGCCGACATCGCGATCCTCCATCTTCATGCATCTTCTTCCTGTTTCCTGTGTTCGGCGCCGGTAATGACGTCATTGGCTGCGACGAACACAGGAAACAGGAAGAAGACGCATGAAGATGGAGGATCGCGATGTCGGCAGATGTGAGCGCGGACGGCAGCGAGACAATGATAAGTATAATTAGCTTTACAGGTGACCGGAGTCAGGCTGGGGGGGCCCTGCATTACTGGGGATGCGGGGGCTGCTGTATACCGCTGTATAAGCCGAGGGGGGTACTTTTCAGCCCAATTTTGGGGC
>JARQOC010000002.1:286710209-286721331 GCA_033576535.1 Allobates femoralis | reverse complement strand
TCGCCCGTAGCTCCTGGAGTCTGAACAGAGCGCTGCTTTCTGATCCGGGCCTCGTGGACAGAGTGAACTCCCTTCTTACTGAATTTTTTCAGATAAATGACAATGGTCTAGTTTCGGAGGAGACCCTTTGGGCTGCTCACAAGGCCTATGTCAGGGGTGTCTTCATCCAGGAGGCCTCACGACTCAAGAAGGCGCGGGAAAAGGAGCAGGAGGAATTGCTTGCCCAACTTAAAAATTTAGAGGATATGAATAAAATTAATCCTACCCCGCACACGTCTTCTCTGTTAACTGCCGCCAGACTTAAACTACGTTCTTTCCTATTACTCCGTCACGAAAAGTACCTTCGCCGAGCAAAAATGGCGTTCTATGACTCAGGAGACAAGGCAGGGGCCCTACTAGCTAGACGTTTGAAAAAAAGAGAGGTAAAATCTGCGATTAAAAGCATAAAAGACGATACTGGCCGCGTGATAACAAACCCCATTGCTATTGCTGAAGTTTTCCAGCAGTATTACTCCAAGCTTTACAACCTTGGGGGTGATCGGTCTATGCCTCAACCCTCTGCCGCACTCATTGGGACTTCCTTGAGGGGCTGAGCCTGCCATCCATCTCAAAATTGGACATGGAGAGACTAAACCTTCCCTTTACCCTCTCGGAGGTTACTCAAGTCATTAATTCTACTAAATTACACTCAGCTCCTGGTCCAGATGGTCTGCCTAATGAGTACCTTCGCACCTTTGGTAGGACCCTGGCTCCATTCCTCTTGCGGACTGTCCAGTCAGTGGGGGGAGGCGGGCTCGATCGCCCCTGCACAACTACAGGCAACAATAGTCACTATCCCCAAGCCTGGAAAGCCGCCCGATCTCCCTGAGATTTACCGGCCCATTTCCCTGTTAAACTGCGACTTGAAGATCTTCGCAAAAATCCTAGCGTCCAGATTGTCGCCCGTGATCCCCAAACTGATCAATCCAAATCAAGTCGGCTTTGTGGCTAGCAGACAGGCGAAAGATGGGACGAGGAGGATGATTAATCTCATCAGGACTCTCGAGTTGAAGGGTGAACCCGGTGCATTCCTGTCTCTCGACGCGGAAAAAGCGTTTGACAGGGTGCACTGGGGATACCTAGAGGCGGTTCTTCGGAAATTTGGCTTCGCTGGCCCTTTCCTTTCGGCCGTCCTCTCCCTATACTCCCGTCCCAACGCCAGGGTTTTGGTTTCTGGTTTTCTTTCGCCTGTTTTCCATATCACAAATGGTACCCGCAAGGGCTGTCCCCAATCACCGGTGATATTTGCCCTGGCGGTTGAACCCTTAGCCGAAAAAATATGCTCGACACCTGTGGTTGTTGGCCTCAGAATTGGAGGGGAGGCCCACACCATCGGTCTCTACGCCGATGACATCATCATCACTTGTACCAGGATATCTACGTCCCTACCGACTGTTATGAGCATCTTACAGACATACTCCTCAGTCTCTTACTGCAAACTCAACGGTCAAAATCCGAGGTCTTGCCTCTTAATATCTCGGAGGCGGAGATCTCGGCCCTGTCAGAGACCCTTCCCTTTAGATGGTCCCGAGAGAGAATATCATATCTAGGCATAAAGCTCGCTCCCTCCTCTCACTTGGCTAAACTCAATTTTGATACTTTGTTGGCCAAAATCACCTCCGATGTGGCCTCCTGCAGCATTGCTAACTTATCCTGGATTGCGAGACTGAACATCCTTAGGATGATGATACTGCCAAAAATAATATACGTCTTCCGCTGTGTCCTCCTTAAGATTCCTAAAAACCTGATCATTAAATTTCAGAGCACTCTGAACAGATTTGTGTGGGCAAATAAAACGCCGAGGGTCGCCCGGGAGATAATGTATCTCCCCCTCCAGGCTGGGGGGATGGGATTACCTAAATTACTGGATTATCATAGAGCGATTGGTTCTGGAGGAGGCTAGGTCCTGGTGGCGCGCTCCGGAAGATCTCAGGTGGGTTTCCATTGAAACAGCTCTCTTGAAGGGTGTTACTTTGCGAGATCTCCTAGCCGCTGAGTCCCTCCAGCCGGTGGGGCGGGCTCACCGGCTGGATACGGCTAAAACCCTATTGGAGGAGCGTGCCGCGGTCATGGACAAGATTCCCCCCGGGAGACATCCCCATTGAGGCTTTGGGACTCTTACTTCCCGCTACGCATGTGGAGACGTGGCGGGAGGCGGGCGTGGCAACCTTGGGGGACCTTCTAGAGGGCGGACGCGTCCCCTCCTTTGCATCCTTCTGTGACTCTTACCCCACTTGCCGGTCCGCTTTCCTCCAGTTCTGTCAAGTGGATCACTTGCTTCGAACAACCTCTTATCTAAATAATTTAACCCCCAGTTCGGACTTGCCCTACCTGCTCAAATTTTTCCTGTCAGACTCTCCCAAGGCAAAAGGCATGTCAGGAATTTATAAGACATTGGTGGGGGGGACCTGGGGGAGAAGCTACCATACATGAAACACTGGGAGAGGGACCTTGGGTTCTCATCTCCGGTGGAAGACTGGCGGAGCGGCTATTTCGGAGATGGGGCGGACCACCAGGTGTGTTAATCACACCGAAAACTTGAAAAAGATACACCTCCGGTGGTATACCCCCCCGTCCGTATTGCACGCTTCAGTGCATACCTTTCCTCTCTCTGCTGGAGGCAGTGTGGGGGTCAGGGCAACATTGTTCACATGTGGTGGTCCTGCCCCAGACTCAGCACCTATTGGGCCTCTGTCTCGAGCCTGGTGTCCTCGGTAACGGGGATACAACGGGTTCTCTCCCCGCAGTTAATGATCTTAAACATTGGCCTTCAGGAGTTCCCCACACCGGTCAGAGGGGCAGTGTCCTACATCCTCACTGCAGCCCGCCTTTGTCTGGCTGCGAGATGGAAAGCCCAATCTCCTCCCTCACTGCAAGAAGTCATCCAGAAAACTAACTGGATATTTCACCAGGAATATTTCCTGGCTTTAGACAGACCTACCAAATTCTCAGTCCTCAACAGATGGGGAGTCTGGGCTGCACACCCACAGGCGTCTCCGATCCCTCCAGAGTTGACCCACACTTCTTGTCCTATCGGCCAAGACAATGGACCTCCTTGAGACACACAAAAATCTCCTTTGACGCTCGCACACCTGGGATTCACAAGGATTAGTCCCTTAAAAGTCCTCATCGGGTTACACCCCCTCTCCCCTTTCTCCCCTACACCCCCCCTCCTTTCCCCTACACCCCCCTCTCCTTTCTCTTCTCTCTCTCTTGGCTCCCCCCCCTTATCTTAACTTTTCTTTGTCTACTGTTTTAAAACCTAGTTGGGTTGCTGTTTTGGCCTACTCCCGCCTGCGTGTGGGGAAAGGCTAGTTAATACCTTTCTTGTTTGAAAACCTGAATAAAAATTTATGGTAAAAAAAAAAAAGCTGTGATTGTAATATATCTATATAAAGGGAAAAAAAGACGGTCTCTATCTAACCTATTCCAGTACCAGAGTAGAGACAACATAGATTGTAAAGGAATCAATTCCTTTAAGGGTTTCAAAAGATTTTTTTCCAGTAGACTTCTGGTAGACCCTTGAGGAGCGAAGTTCAATTCCATTTAAACCCAACTATTACTACTATTTTTTTTTTTTGTTAAATTTATCTTTATTAAACATTTTTAATATAATAAACATTACAGTATAAAATGGAGTTACCCATAAATCCAGTTAAAGAGGCAGACGAAATAACAGTAAGACAACAAAAATGGCGTAAGACACATTCCATCTGCCCCCACACCACATCAACATCTGTAAGCCTTTCTTTATATATCACTCACTTATATCCTCCTACGAGAATGGTCGTAAGAGGGAATTCCTATCTCCTGTTATGTTCACAGGAGGGAAAAAATAAACTTATACAAACCATTAGTCATCCAGGGGGAGGAGGGTAAAGAAGGGGAAAAGATGGAAAGAAAAGGAAAGAGAGGAGGAGTAGAGTAGGAAGTCAAGGAGATATGTTCATGAAGCATGTGCCGGGAAACCCGGAAACTTTGTTGGATGAGGAAAACACTTCAAGCATGGTCATGTTCAGGAGAACAGGTCTCTAAAATTAGGAGCGTCTTTAAAGAGAATCCACTCAGACCAGGTAATTGTATATTCGTGTAGAGTTTGTGAGAGTTCAGCAGAAATCTCTTCATATCTACCAGTGTCTCTCCATTTCTATGTACCATTCAAGTATTGAAGGCGGAGTCTGATCTTTCCTATGGCAAGGGATCACGGCTCGCGCCTCACCGAGGCAAAATTGGTGGATATCTTTCTTTTGGACCTTCATCGGTCCAGGGAGCAGAGAGAGAAAGGCCATCTCAGGGGTACCTTCAAGGTGCTTACCAGTAACCAAACTGTAATTTCGGTATTCTTTTGTCCAGAACTCACTGACCAGGGAGCAGCCACACCAAACATGAAGCAGAGTCCCCACCTGGGAACCACATCTCCAGCAGAGTTGAGAGATGTCAGGAAAATATCGATGCAACCTGTCTGGAGTGAGATACCACCTGAAGTGTAGCTGATAGCACTTTTCCAATGCGTCACATGAACCAGATTTCTTCCTAGCCACAAGGGAGCACTTTTCCCATTCAGCGACCGAGATGGCCCTCCCTAGGTCTTTTTCCCAGGCTAACCGGTATTTATGGGCCCCAGTTTGTGTTGCCATAGATAAGATGCGATATATGGCTGAGATCCCTCTAGAGGGCGCTCTGTCCATTGCAAAGACCTCCTCCATAGGGGTAGAGTAATATTCGGGCCTTTCTGAAAGGAAGCCGATCTCAGGAAGGACCTCAACTGAAAATATTCCCACCATTTCAATCTCACGTTAGAAGAGACGTTTTGTAGGTTGTTAAATGAGGGAAGCTCGCCATCTCATAAAATTTGACCAACACGAGTGTCATCTCCAGCTTTCCACAGTAGAAGAGTCTGGTTGGACATTGCAGGGGGAAAGGCCGGATTGCAAAATAGTGGGGTCAGGGAACTCGCCGACGGCATCTCCGGTATCTCTCTCAGAGTTACACGCCACGCTCTGATCGCCTCAGTAGTGAGGAAAGCAAGGCTACCCGATGGACCCAGAGCCTGAAAGGGAATCCATTGGAGGTAGTGAAGAGGAATGTTTGTACGAGCTTGCTCAATCTGCACCCATTGCTTGGATGTAGCTTTAAATTTCCAATCGATAAGTCAATCCAACTCCTCCCGCATCCCGAGGTGCAGACAAGATCCCAA
Organism: Allobates femoralis; assembly: GCA_033576535.1. NCBI lineage: Eukaryota > Metazoa > Chordata > Amphibia > Anura > Aromobatidae > Allobates > Allobates femoralis. Next base: position 286,716,095 of record JARQOC010000002.1, on the reverse strand, counting down.
AGCCCACTCTAGGATTCATGCCCATCCAAATAAATCTGGAGACCAAGGAGCAGAGTTTGTGAAAAAATGAGCTGTGCGGCCAAATAGGTACCGCTTGGAAAATATATAAAAATCTGGCAAGATAACCATCGTAATAACATGGATTCTGCCTAGCCAGGACAATTTAAAGGTCTGTAAGACTCCAGCATGGACCCCACTTTGTCTAGTATGGTCTGATGGTTTAATTGAAAGACGTTAGACGGGTCAGCAGGAAGGCTCACACCTAAGTATGATATATGACCCTGTCTCCATCGGAATGAGAAATCCCCCATCAGGGAGGACATCTCAGTGGGGGGTAATGAAACGTTCAGAGCCTTCGTTTTCATGCAGTTGACTTTGAAGTTACTGACACCTCCAAACGTTTCAAGCTCCCTCAGTAAAATTGGAAAGGCAGTGGTCGGGTGAGTTACGTAAAGAAGGACATCGTCTGTGAAAAGTGCTACCTTGTGGTGGGTGTCTCCTACTATCAGCCCCTGAATGTTGTCATTATCTCTAATGGCTTTAGCCAGGTGTTCCATAACTATTAGTATAGATCAGAGGAGAGCGCGGGCACCCTTGTCTTGTCCCATTCCTCACTAGGAACGACCCAGACAAACTCCCATTCACTCTTACCCTGGCTGACGATCGGGAATAAAGTGACGAGACCACATTCATGAATTTACAACCTAAGCCAATATGTTCTAGCACCTCCCACATGAAACTCCAGTGGACACTGTCAAAGGCCTTCTCTGCATCAATGGACAACCGACAAAGAGGGGACTTCCACACCTTAGCTCTCTCAATCAAGAGAATAGATCTAATAATGTTGTCCCTCGCCTCCCGGTCCCTGACAAAGCCCACTTGGTCAAGATGGATAATGGAGGGGAGCAACAAGGAAAGCCTGTCAGCCAAAATCTTGGCAAACAGCTTGATGTCCACATTAATTAGAGAAATAGGACGGTAACTCGCCGCCTCTAATAGATCCTTATTGGGCTTGGGGATCACACAAATATGTGCCTCCAGCGTCTGTGGGGTAAATGTATCTCTCCCTGAAATAGCTTTAAAAGTTCAGAGCATATGAGGTAGCAAGTCACCGAGTAAGGTCTTATAAAATATGGGCGTAAAACCATCAGGCCCCGAGCTCTTTGACGCTGGGGTAGCCCTAACTGCTGCAGATAGTTCTTCCTCCGTTATGTCTCCCTCCAGAAAGAGCAAATCATCGTCAGACAAGGTCGGGTCTTAACTCTGGCAATATATGACTGTATTTTAGCTTTTAAAGCGCGAGGATCCATGTCAGAGAATTTCACTTTTAAATTGTACAGCTCAGTATAAAATTTTTGGAAAACTCCCGAAATCTCCTCGTTACTATGAACCTTCGTACCTGCCGACGTTTTGATGGAAGAAATATAAGTGGGGACCTTTCTGGGGTGTAACAATCGTGCTAAAGGTCTGCCGCAGGTGTTGGCCTTTTTATAGAAAAACCCCTTTGTCCGCTCCTTGGTTTTCCGATACTGGTCATCTAAAAAATTCTTTAGTTCAAGCTTTTTGGTGGTCAGGTCTATCAACAACTCATGGCTTCGGGAGGATTTATGCTTAACTTCAAGACAGCGAATTTGTGATAGTAGATTGCTAATCCATTCATTCCTGCGTACCTCTCAATAGAAATTTAAGCGCTTCCCATTTAATGGTCGAAGATGTGGGATCTAATGCATGTGACTGAGTAAAGGTCGCTATATCAGATCTCACTTCCTCCAGACAGGTGGTGTCCCATAAAAGATGACTATTCAGTTTCCAAGACCACCCCTTCCTAGCCAGCCCGGGCATTTCCATGGAAAGGAAAATAGGAATATGATCCGAGAGGATAATATTGCCAATATCGGCATCAGGTTTCCCAACGAGGATTTCTGCTGTAGGAACTGTGGGTCCCAGAGAAGAAAGTGTAGTCCTTACCCTTGGAATTAAGGATCCTCCAGATGTCGACCAGCTGAAGCTTATGGAGAAGCCTCTGGAGTGCTTTCACACGTCTTTGTGGAGCCGCTCCCCGGCCAGAAGTGGAGTCTAAATATGGATCAAAAACAAAGTTAAAGTCCCCTCCAATACAATTTGACCTTCGGCAAAATCCTCCAATTTCAGTAGGAGAGCTCTACATACTCTAGTCTGCTCCCTGTTGGAGATACCAATTTACCAGAGTCAGTAAAGTGTCAGCCACCTTCAGTTTGAGAAAGATAAAACGTCCTCCGTCATCTACCACTGTATCCAATAACGTATAGGGTAAATTTCTATGCAAAGCGATAGAAACCCCCTTAGATCTAGATTCAGGGTTTGTGCTATGAACTCATTCCGAGAACTGTCTGCTCCCAATGGAAGGTACATGACCCTCTTGAAGTGGGTTTCCTGAAGGAATACCACCTGTACGCCTTTCTTATGCATGTCCGAGAAACATGAGTCCTCTTTTGAGGAGTATTGAAACCCCTTACATTCAAAGATCCCACTTTCAGAGAACCCATGACTGCACCACAGCAATACTACCCTAGCTCGTTAGACCTCGCAATATATTTCCAACGCAATACTCCAATAGTATAGAAGGGTAGAGGGATAGAACGGGAAGGGAAGATTTTCCCGGACGACCAAAGAAACTATATAAAAAAATTATAGGTGGGGTAAATTCTTAAGGCATAGTTGAAAAGTAACATAAATACAATGAAAACAGGCAGGAGTACAAACCAAAACTGAAACTTAACCAATGTTAACTGGATGAAAGGAATAAAGGAAAATTATGGCCAACTAGTATAACCAAAAATAATCACCATCTTACCCATATGGAGTAGAAACGTGCCTGACTGAATTTTCTAGGTATTAGGTGACCTAGGAGAGAGTCATGCACATTAGTTTACCAATCTATTTCACGGCTAAGTCCCCTAGACGTTAAAGCATCCAGAGTGTAAATCCAGTATGATTCACGCTGTTTGAGTAGCTGGATATGGTTGCCCCCTCTTCTGGGTCTATCCACTCTATCTGAAACCTGAGTTGTGATATGTTGTGTCTCACCTCTTTAAAGTGTGCAGGTAATGGAAGCCAGGTCTTTTCTTTGTATGTGGAATATTGTATGTGGGCGAGACCACACAAGCTATACGTGACCGGATGTCCAGTCACAAGTCCACCATCAGGTTGGAAAAGACCTGGCTTCCATTACCCGCACACTTTAAAGAGGCGAGACACAATATATCACAACTCAGGTTTCAGATATTGGAAAGAGTGGATAGACCCAGAAGAGAGGGCAACCATATCCAGCTACTCAAACAGCGTGAATCATACTGGATTTACACTCTGGATACTTTAACACCTAGGGGACTTAACCGTGAAATAGATTGGTAAACTAATGTGTATGACTCTCTCCTAGGTCACCTAATCCCTAGAAAAGTCAGGCACGTTTCTACTCCATATGGGTAAGATGGTGATTATTTTGGTTATACTAGTTGGCCATAAGTTTCCTTTATTCTTTTCATCCAGTTAACACTGGTTAAGTTTCAGTTTTGGTTTGGACTCCTGCCTGTTTTCATTGTATTTATGTTACTTTTCAACTATGCCTTATTTCAATGTTTTGTTTGTTTTGACCTCACTGGAAGTCAAATACATACACTTCCAATCACGCTATGTAAGTAACCTAAAGCAACCAAAACCTAGATTCAACATATGGCCTTCCACCCTACTAAGAGTGCGCTTGCCAAAAATTCACTCTATTCACCTGTCCTTGTGTCACTACAGAGTGTACCATTCAATACAATTAAGTTATTTGCTCCAGTCCTCCCTCCTCCATTCTCCCCCAGGGGGACTTGTACTCTGCCCTTAGTGCGCTCATAAGGTGAAGTCTGCTGGAACCAGCACCTTCCCTGCCTGCATTATATAGAATCACTCCTACTGAGCATGCGCGGTGGCGATGGCAACAGACCAACTAATAACATTCTCCAGCTACAACAAAGAACTGAATTAAGCGCTACGAACCAGAAGGGGCACCGCGGTAACCTGGGGAACGTTCCCCATACACTGTAAGCTCTGGTCGCATTAGAAAGCGGCGGAACTGGGCATGCGCACACAGCGCTTTTGTCACTCCCAGTCACATGACCTACCAGGTCAATAAGAGGGAGCGCTGTTTAGACTGTTACCTGTCATTACCTCATGGACCTCTGAAGTGGAAACACTGTCCACCAGGCCGCTCCTGTAGGTGAACTCCTTGGACGCGAGAAAGTTAAGTACTTTTAAAGCACTCTAGTTATAATTCTCCTATAGTTAACCATTCGAATCATTTACAGCCCCTTCTGAGTAATCACTCTATGCCTGGCTCTAAAACTAACAGGGACCATCCAACACTGCTATTGTTACCAAGTGAACATCCAGAGTGGATCCCTTCACTTTGACTACAACGGGTAACCTGCCTTATTTCTAATGGTGACATTACTACACAGTGGGTAAATGTGTACTTATTTAGGGGGCTATGAATCACAACCATCCTCACTAACTAGGGAATCTGCAACATCTATATGTCTACACTCACTATAATAGTGTTTACAATCTAGCATCCTCATCTTGCATGATCCTCCCTGTAACACATTCACAGTACCCCCTTCACGTCCATGCATAGAAACATTGACTACATATAACCATCCATTACTTTCCCTTAGGAAATACCCTCTAAGTTTGATCCCAAAAATCAACCCTTCAGAAGTACATCTGGCAACGCATCTAATACAAGACTAAGTTTGTTCATACCATTAAATCAATCCTACACTAGTCACTACCCATACCTTTATGACTCACGCTAACTATGTAATTTCCACATCCTATTCCAATCTTGGTAATAACTGCTGCGTCTATCCTACCATATAGATATTCTGAACATGGTTCTCTCTCTTAAACGTTTACTTGTATATATGGCCTGTACATATATTGTAAATAAGATGAAAAAGTATAATTTAACAAAGTTTTGATTGTATATATTTTTGATTTTTTTCAGCGACTGTGTGATCATGGCCCACATTGGGCCAAAACGTCATATGCTGTCGTAGTATAGGAACACTGTAAATAAACTCTCACCTAGAAGCAAACATATCCTTTGTATGTGTGCAGTGATTCTGAAAATACTAGCGGGAAAGTTAGTCAGGAGTGAGGAGCAGTTGGAGAGAGTCATTGGAGGGGAACCCTGCGAGTAGCACAGTGGGGGGCACCTCAGGAGAGATGGCTCAGGAACTGAAGGAACCCCAGGGGCACCAGGATTGGGGTGCACCTTGCAGTTTGAGGCTGAGCCCTCTGGGGGGCGTCTGTCATTTCTGATGCAGGTATGTGGTGCAGAGCAGCCAGCCTGATCTAATAGCATGGGCGTGACCAATAGGCTGCAGACTGACACTATGCATCATATACACCAGTGTGACTGACACCCAATGGTAACCTTGTGTCTTCATATGCCACCAATCACCTTCTTGATAGCATGGCTGGTCGCAGGTGCCACAACCGCCCCCATCGCTTGGGTTGCAGGAGATTGTGCACCGGTATTTAGACACTTGTGTTGCCTGTCAGTGGTGCTGGCAGCCTCCTGCTAGGTGCAATGGGTATTTGACTTGGCGATTTTTGGTGATTTTTTTTCAGAATTTTTATGTCCTATTCGGTGATTTTTTGTGGAGCGTAGGTGGTAAAGTGGAGAGCGGGAAAGTCAGTCAAGCGTGAGGAGCAGTTGGAGAGAGTCGTTGGAGGGGAACCCTGCAAGTAGCACAGGGGAGGGCACTTCAGGAGAGGTGGCTCGGGAACTGAACCCGAACCTGCACCCGGTAATACCAAGCAGGAGGGTTTGTCCGACACCAGAGAGCTGACTCCGAG
>JARQOC010000002.1:286692057-286710109 GCA_033576535.1 Allobates femoralis | reverse complement strand
CACCTGCTGCCAGTCACACACCATAGCTTGTGGCAGCCTGGTACTAGCACTGCCCGGGGCCCCCCTCACCTGCTGCCAGTCACGCATTGTAGCTTGCGGCCGCCTGGCACTAGCACTGCCCAGGGCCCCACTCACCTGCTACCAGTCACACACCATAGCTTGCGGCAGCCTGGCACTGGCACACACTGGCACTGCCCGGGGCCCTCCCTCAACTGCTGGCTACTGCTTGTCCAGCATAAATCTTCACTTTTGCTTCTCTCTCCTCCTCTCCTCCTGCGAGGCCAGGAATCAGTGCAGACTGCAGAAACATCACACACACAGCGTCTCAAGGATGCGGAGCCCAGCAACTCCTTACTTGTAGTTGAATTGAGAAAATGAAACTGTCTGAGAAGCAGCTTGCTCTCGCTGACAGACTGCTGCTGCTTCTTTCCTAGACCTAGTGTGGCGCCCTGCTCACACAGGTAGCCACAGACTTTTCTAATGCACAGCTGGGTTTCCACAGCAGGTACCTACTACATGCAACACCTTCCACCCAGGCACAGTAGGGGGATCCCAACTTGCTGCCCTTAGGCAAGATCCCCTATAAATACTGCTGCTGGGAGAGGAGTTAGAGTGTGCAGACGCTAGGAGAGCTGCGAAGACGTCCTGGTGGTCGGTGCCGCGATTAGGCCCAAACCAGTGACCTGGAGTGGCCTTTCTACATCCCGCAAGCCTAAGTGGGGACAGAAGGCAAGGAGCAGATAGCCAAGAGGGAGTGAGGAACTTAAGGAGAGGTTCACCCAAAGAAGTACCAGATATTGGGGATCCGCACCTGTGGTATACTCCAGGACCACAGAAAACCCCGTCACACCGTGGAGGCCTCGGCCACCCGGTTATGCCGTTTGGGTCAAGAGAGGGAGCCAGACACAGCAGGACATCACCGCAGTGATCAGAGAGGGTAACCCGGAGATGCAAAGGAGGAGAGACAGACACCAGAGTCAGGAGGAAGAGAGAGAAGGCTAGTCTGGCTGCATGCAGGCTGTGCTTCATTCATTACAAGAGAACAGAGGAGGCCTTATACCCACTTGCTGTGGGGACCCACTGTGCAACCTGGTTACTCGTCAGTGCTCTGGACCACTTTACCTGCCGTACATCCGTAAAAGGTAAAATAGACATTGCCATGTGCGTGTATCATTCCTCTCCGTCCCCAGTGTCCCTCATAGACTGCTCCAGCACTCCCCATCACAGCCATAAGTCCACTCCAAGCTTCCCCTTCACACTACGCTGCCCCGGAGGTCCAGTCCTACCTGTGGAGGACTTTACTACCCTAGCCGCACTACCATCCACCTCCAGCGGACTGTGGCGGCGCTGGTGCAACATCACCAGAACCTACAGGTGGCGTCATGACAACTTGTATATAATCCCCTGTAAATATTAGCCCCCTTTTTGAAAGATAGGCCCAGGACATGGGGTCAGGCGCGGCCGCCATTCCCTGTGACAAAGTTAACCTTTTGACGCCTGACACCCGAGTACCCCAAAGCCTGGGTGCAACACTAGACTGGGCGGGCGCCGGGTCCCCTGAGCCGCCGGGCCCGGTCGCACTTGCGACTGCTGCAACCTCCGTAGTTACGCCACTGCTGTTGACACGGCTCTTGATTTAAAAGTGGTCTGCTGCTGCAGTCCCCTAGAAATTGGGACAGGAAGGTTGGGCGAGATGATGTGGGCGTTTATCATGGCACAATTCAAGCTTGCCCACAGCCTCGGCTTCTACATGCACTTCCAATATCATGTCCACTTTCTCGTCCCTTGCCACCTTGGTGTGCTATATACACTGCCTGTATAAAACTAAATAAAGGTGTACAAAGAATAGTTTTTAGATTGGATATTGGAGATAAGATATCTGCCATTGTTTAGCAGTCCTGCCTAGGGCAGTACTAGGAAAGACCCACTTCCTAATAATGGGCACATTATTTAAGGAGGCCCTCATCCACATCTTTTCCCAGGGGCTTTGGAGTGCCTCCCTATGTTTGGCAGCCCTGCCTAGGGCAATACCAGAAAAGACCCACTTTCTATTAACCCCTTCACCCCCGGGTCTATTTTGACCCTAATGACTAGCCCATTTTTGTCAATTCTGACCAGTGTTCCTTTATGAGGTAATATCTCTGGAACGCTTCAACGGATCCTAGTGATTCTGAGATTGTTTTTTCGTGATATATTGGGGTTCATGTTAGTATTAAATTTAGTTCGATAATTTTTGCGATTATTTTGTGAAAAAATCAAAAATTTGGCAAAAACTTTGAAAATTTTGCAATTTTCAAATTGTGAATTTTTATTCTGCTAAACCAGAGAGTTATGTGACACAAAATAGTTAATAAATAACATTTCCCAGATGTCTACTTTACATCAGCACAATTTTGTAAAAAAAAATTTTTGTTCAGAAGTTATAAGAGTTCAAAGTTCATCAGCAATTTTTCATTTTTCCAGCAAAATTTATAAAACCATTTTTTTTTGTGACCACATCATATTTGAAGTCCCTTTGAGGGCGTACATGACAGAAAACACCCAAAAGTGACACCATTCCAAAATCTGCACCCCTCAACCTATTCAAAACTACATTTAAGAAGATTATTAACCCTTCAGGTGCTTCACGGGAACTAAAGCAATGTGGAAGGAAAAAATGGTCATTTTAATTTTTCCAATAAAAATGTTCTTTTAGCCTCAATTCTTTCATTTTCACATGGGCAACAGGATAAAATGGATCCTAAAAATTGTTGGGCGATTTCTCCTGAGTACATCTATATCTCATATGTGGTCATAAACCACTGTTTGGGCGCACGGCAGGGCTCAGAAGGGAAGGAGCGCAACTTGACTTTTGGAGCTGACTTTCCATTCAAAAAGTCAAATGGTGCTCCTTCCTTCTGAGCCCTGCCGTGTGCCCAAACAGTGGTTTATGGTCACATATGAGGTATCTGTGTACTCAGGAGAAATTGCCCAACAATTTTTAGGATCCATTTTATCCTGTTCCGCATTTGAAAATGAAAAAATTTAGGCTAAAAGAAAATTTTTGTGGAAAAAAAAGTACTTTTACATTTTTACAGATGAATTTGTGAAGCACCTGGGAGTTCAAAATGCTCACCACCCATCTAAATAAGTGCCCTAGGGGCTCTAGTTTCCAAAATGGGGTCACTTGTGGGGGAGCTCCAATGTTTAGGCACACGGGGGCTCTCCAAACGCGACATGGTGTCCGCTAACAATTTGAGCTGATTTTTCAGTCAAATTGTTAGCGGACACCATCTTGCGTTTGGAGAGCCCCTGTGTGCCTAAACATTCGAGCTCCCCCACAAGTGACCCCATTTTGGAAACTAGAGCCCCCAGGACACTTATTTAGATGGGTGGTGAGCATTTTGATCGCCCCAGTGCTTCACAATTTAATCTGTAAAAATTAAAAAAGAAAATTTTTGTGGAAAAAAAAGTACTTTTTCATTTTTACGGATGAATTTGTGAAGCACCTGGGAGTTCAAAGTGCTCACTATGCCTCTAATATGTTCCTTGGGTGGTCTAGTTTCCAAAATGGGGTCACTTGTGGGGAAGCTCTAATGTTTAGGCAGACAGGGGCTCTCCATACACGACATGGTGTCCGCTAATTATTGGAATTGTTAGCCGACACCATGTCGCGTATGGAGAGCCCATGTGTGCCTAAACATTGGAGCTCCCCACAAGTGTCCCCATTTTGGAAACTAGACCCCCCAAGGAATGCATCCAGATGCATAGTGAGCACTTTGAACCCCCAGGTGCTTCACAAATTGATCCGTAAGAAGGAAAAAGTACTTTTTTTTTCACACAAATTTTCTTTTTTCATTTTTACGGATCAATTTGTGAAGCACCTGGGGGTTCCAAGTGTTCACTATGCATCTAAATACAGCGAAGCCCATTTTTATTATTTTTCTAGGACTAATTCTAGAAAAAAAAATGGCGTGGGGCTCCGCCATATTTTTGGTCCAGCCAGGTACAACTTGGCAGCTACAGATTGCCACCAACCCCCAGCTGCCTCGTTGTACCTGGCTGGCAACCAAAAATGCAGAAAAGCCTTTTTTTTTTTTCTAGAACTAATTCTAGAAAAAAATGACGTGGGGCTCCGCCATATTTTTGGTCCAGCCAGGTACAACTAGTCAGTTGGGGGCTGGAATCCGCAGCATGGAGAGAGCCAAGTGTTCTGGGCCCCCCATGCTGCGAATTGCAGCCCGCAGCCACCCCAGAAAATAGCGCATTAATTGAAGCGCCATTTTCTGGCGCTGTACCCAGACTCTTCCAGTTGCCCTGGTGCCGGTGGCAAACTGGGTACTAAAGGGGTTAATGCCAGCTTTTTTATTGGCAGCTGGCACTAAGCCCGAGATTCATAATGTCGGGCCAATGTTAGACCCGGCCATTAGGAATCTCTAGTAAATAGTAAAAAAAATACACCAGAGAAAAATATTTTTATTTGAAAAAAAAACAAACAAAATTCGGACTCCATCTTTATTAAAAGATCCGACGTAGTCCACAACGATGGTCCCACGACGCTCGATCGCCTCCGAAGTAGTCCACAACGAAGGTCCCACAACGCTCGATCGCCTCTGCTCAATCCAGAGACTGCAGCAAGGGATCAAGTGTCCTCTGTCTACAGTCTCTGGGGTCAGAGTTATGGTGCACTGTATGACAATGATCTGTCATACAGTGCACCATGACTATGATCCCAGAGACTACAACAAGAGGACACTTGATCCCTTGTTGCACCCATCCATCCACCTACGCACCCATCATCCACGCACGCACACAACCACGCACGCACATCCACATCCACGCAAGCATGCACAGCCACATCCACATCCACGCACGCTGACATCCACGCACATCCACGCACGCACGCTGATCCACGCACGCACACGTCCAGCACGCATCCACGCACGCACATCCACGCACGCACATCCACACACGCACATCCACGCACGCTGATGTCCACGCACGCTGACATCCATGCACGCACGCTGACATTCACGCACGCTGACATCCACGCACGCACGCTGTCATTCATGCACACTAACATTCAAGCACGCACACATCCACGCACGCATGCTGACATCCATGCACACACACATCCACGCACACTGACATTCACGCACGCTGACATCCACACACACACATCCACGCACGCACGCTGTCATTCACGCACGCTGACATCCATGCACATGACTCACCGTGGGCCGGGTTCTCTGGTATCAGGCGCTGGCTGTCAGTCACGGTTCGGTGCCTGAGACTGCGGGCCCGGTAGTCAAAAAAAGGGTTAAGTAAAAGAAAGAAAGGTGTTAGTCCATGACGCCACCTGTAGGGTTCCGGTGATGGCACCGGCGCTGCTTGGACCTCCGGGTGATGGGCGGCAGCAAGATGGACCGCTTCCTACAGGACGAGCAGAGTCCCCGGAGGTGAGAGCTGCAGTCGAGGAATATGGCAGCTCGGTTGTTTCTGTAGGTAATGTGATTAGTAGTGGTCCCGAAATAAATCTCAGACACGTTACTCCTCTGAACAGGTATTTACTTAGTTCTTTCAGTGCAGACAGTATAACAGTTCTTGATACCGGGTAACAGACCGGGTGGTCCCTGCAGTGAATAGTTTCCTTCCAAGGCTCCACAGATGTCCTTCTCTATCCTGACTGTCCCTCTCTCGTCGCTGCTTCTGTATACCTAGCCGGGGTACTGAGAATTCTCTGTTGGGACTGAGCCGTTGGCCTCCGACTCACGTTAGGTCCCTGAACCCCAATGGTGGGTACCCCCCTGGTACAGCTGCGGTGATGGTAGGTTGTGTATTGTGCTTCTTTAAAGCTCTCAATCACTCCGGGTTCTGTGGTGCAGCGGTAAAGCGTCTGTACCACCTAGGAGCCGGTACACCGGTTTGTGGACTGGGCTCGGGTTGTCACCCGTTTTCTCTCTCTTGGCCCCATTCTCTTCTCGGTCACTAGTGCTCGGTGCCCTCTTTGTTAGCTGTTCTTCCTGTCACGACTCGACTTCCCCTTGCTCTTGTCTCTCCAACTTTCTAACTCTGTTCTTCTCTTCCCCACTGCTATATACCTAACTCTCCTCCCACCAGGACCGGTTGCCCAGAAAACGGGTATCTAATTGGTCCTCTGCCTCTAGGTGTTGCATGTGGTACATGGAGTCTTGGGATTATCCCATTCACCACTGGGACAGAGAGTACAGCACCTTCAGTCAGGGGTGCAGTACCCTCCTGTGACGCACTCGTTGTGGGGCGCCACACTCCCCCTTGGGGAATTGCCCAAGTGTCACGCTACCCAACCCAGTACAGAGTAAAATGTTTTATGCAGGGAACATGAATAACAAAACACTTTTATTAACGGCATTCATATTGTAATTCTTCCCGTCCGGGAGGCACATTATCTTTTAACGTTACCACTACCAGTTCAATGGAACTGGATTAACTCTTGCGGACTCAGCGGTTAGTCTCACTGTCTCTGGCAATGTCCTGGTTACCGCTGGGCCGCGTCTTGCATTACCTCACACACAAATGAAAACTTGAATGTCCTCACAAGAGTCTATGAGCATTTTTCAAAATAAACCGGGTTATGCATGTAATCAGTAACTTTTACATCTATGATTCACACTTGCGGACCCGGAGGGCATACCACCCCGGGGCCCTGCATGCCGCTCATAAGAAACAGCTTCATTCCGGTACAAGTCTCGGTCAGGGTGTCCCTTAGGCAAGTGGGACTTGACGTCCCGGCAGGAGATGAATACCTCCTCGTACAATCCCTCTTCACGGGCAAAACCCCACTCGTTCTCCAAATTAAAGGTGGTGACAGTACCTTTTCTCCTATGCTCCGGAGACATGGGTGGTTGACGGCGAGCCTCTGCTCTCACTTGCAGGTTCTCCTGCTCTCGGGCCCACCATTCGGCTCGATGTCGCTGTCTTTCTGCCTCATCAACCCGATGAACAGTCTGGACATAACCTCTCCGATTTGCTGCACTGTTCTGGGTTTGCATTTGTCGGTAGCTTTGCACTGTGGGGCGGACATTGCTGCCGCTGGCGGATGCTGCCGCGGCACCCCACCATTCTACCCAAGGTTCTGCTGGTAATCGCTCGGCGCGGATCTCCAACACGCCCTCCTCCTCTGAGCTTGTCTCCTCTGGTTCCTCCTCTTCCTCCGGGACCCGGTAATCCTCTACCTCGATAGCCTCGACCACGACATCTGGCTCCTCGGCAGGCTGTTACTCCCCTTCCTGGTTTGGGTCATCTGGCTGGCTAGGCACCGCGGCCACGGGGCCTTCCTCTACTGTATTCTCCTGGTCGCTCTCCTAATCGTTCTCGTCCTGTGGGGCTTCAAGGCTGCCCGCCTCCTGGTCATCCATCTGTGGGGCTTCAGGGCTGCCCGCTGCTTCTTCTGTTTCCACCGCACCCGTAGACGGTATCAGGTCTTCTCCGGAACTCGGGTGGGCCTCAACCTGCTCGGGCCTTAACTCCGGTTCGGGAGCGGGGCGGTTCACCAGTCTCTCCTGCGCCGCATGGTGCAGTTGTTGCAGGTTGGCTAGGTTGGCGCTCCAGTGCCTTATGGTCCACTCGGTACTCTCGATCAGCTGCATTCGTAGGTCTTGCAGCGCGGTCTCCCAAAACGTGGGGTCTCCGTCAATGGTGTGGACAGAACCCGGTTCAGGACCGCTGAGGGCGGCTCGAGCCTCTTCCTCCACCTCCTGCATGAGATCCCTCAGCCTCATAGCCGCCATGCTTTTGCTTCCAGGAACCACACCCATCGCAGCTGGTACAGGTTCCCATGGCAAAGCTTTCTGCAAAGACCCGGCCACACCCTTTCCTTTTTGATTTGTAGTCCATGGGTGGGCTAAGGTCTCTGGCCCGCCGCCTTGGTTGTTTCCTAGCAATCGGGGTCGGGCAAGTGTTTTGGCGCCTTCTGCCATGGCCCTCCCACGGCGAGAGGCTGAGGTACACCCCTTGGCCAGCACATTGTCTCACACATGGTGGGATCTGCCATCTTAGTCCAGTAGAAATGGCGCGTAAAGTTCTTTTTGGCCGGTAAGGTTCTGTAAAGCACACGGTACCCGTTGAATACGGGTCAGTTCGGATCCTGTTCGTGACGCCAAATTGACTCACCGTGGGCCGGGTTCTCTGGTCTCAGGCGCTGGCTGTCAGTCACGGTTCGGTGCTTGAGACTGCGGGCTCGGTAGTCAGAAAAAGGGTTAAGTAAAATAAAGAAAGGTGTTAGTTCATGACGCCACCTGTAGGGTTCCAGTGATGGCACCGGCACTGCTTGGACCTCCGGGGTGATGGGCGGCAGCAAGATGGACCCGCTCCCTACAGGACGAGCGGAGTCCCCGGAGGTGAGAGCTGCAGTCGATGAATATGGCAGCTCGGTTGTTTCTGTAGGTAATGTGATTAGTAGTAGCAGGGCTGGCGTCAGCACCCGGCGTACCCGGGCAAGTGCCGGGGTCCGACTGCTTGGAGGGGGCCCACCGGGCCCCTGAGGGCTAGGGTCACACTTGTGTTGTGACCCTAGCCTGACGCAAGTATTGTCTGCTGCAGCGCAGAGCGTTTAACGCTATGCGCTGCCAGCTACTGAGCCCATAGAAAGCCGATGTTTACATTGACAACCAGTGGTTGTCAAGGTAAACGTCGGGTTTCTATGGGCTGCCTCCAGCGCATAGCATTAAACGCTATGCGCTGCAACATACAATACTTGCATAAGGCTAGGGTCAAAATGCAAGTGTGACCCTAGCCTCAGGGGCCCCTGAGCACTGCCCCCACAGCCAGGGCCATACCCAGGGGGCAGCTGAGGGGTCATTTTCAGGCTCCTGCTGCACGGGAGGTCTCCCTCCTCCCCCCTCCACAGGAGCCGACAGAGCTGCACAGTGCACACTCTGTGCTTACAGGACCTGTGATGATGTCAATGGATGGGGAGGAGTCAGGGGTCTCATGATCAGCTCCTCAGTGTATCCAGGACTGTGCTGGCCTCCATGAATGATGCTCAAATAAGGTGAAGTTTGTGTGTGGTCAGGAGGCATTTACAGTGTGAATGTAGCAGAGGCGAGTGTGTACGAGGTGTATGGCAATTAGGTGAAGGTTATGTGTGGGGTCAGGAGGGATTTACAGTGTGAATGTAGCAGAGGCGAGTGTGTACTAGGTGCATGGAGCGGAGCCGTGTGTGTACGAGGTGTATGGAGCGGAGCCGAGTGGGTACTAAGTGTACGGAGCAGAGCCGAGTGGGTACTAGGTTACGGAGCAGAGGCGAGTGTGTACGAGGTGTACAGAGCAGAGCCATGTGTGTACGAGGTGTACGGAGCAGAGCTGTGTGTATATGAGGTGTACGGAGCAGAGCCGTGTGTGTACGACGTGTACGGAGCAAAGCCGTGTGGTACGAGGTGTACGGAGCGGAGCGTGTACGGAGCAGAGCCGCTGTGCGTACGAGGTGTACGGAGCAGAGCCGAGTGCGTACGAGGTGTACGGAGCGGAGCCGAGTGGTACGAGGTGTACAGAGCGGAGCCGAGTGTGTACGAGGTGTACGGAGCGGAGCCGAGTGTGTACGAGGTGTACGGAGCGGAGCCGAGTGTGTACGAGGTGTACGGAGCGGAGCCGAGTGTGTACGAGGTGTACGGAGCGGAGCCGAGTGTGTACGAGGTGTACGGAGCGGAGCCGAGTGTGTACGAGGTGTACGGAGCGGAGCCGAGTGTGTACGAGGTGTACGGAGCGGAGCCGAGTGTGTACGAGGTGTACGAAGCTGAGCCGTGTGTGTACGAGGTGTACGGAGCAGAGCCTTGTGCGTACGAGGTGTACGGAGCAGAGCCATGTGAGTACGAGGTGTACGGAGCAGAGCCATGTGCGTATGAGGTGTACAGAGCAGAGCCGAGTGCGTACGAGGTGTACGGAGCAGAGCGAGTGCGTACGAGGTGTACGGAGCAGAACCGAGTGCGTGCGAGGTGTACGGAGCAGAGCCATGTGTGTACGAGGTGTACGGAGCAGATTCGCGTGCGTACGAGGTGTACGGAGCTGAGCCGAGTGCGTACGAGGTGTACGGAGCAGAGCCGAGTGCGTACGAGGTGTACGGAGCAGAGCCCGTGTGTACGAGGAGTACGGAGCAGAGCCGCGTGCGTACGAGGTGTACGGAGCTGAGCCGCGTGCGTACGAGGTGTACGGAGCTGAGCCATGTGCGTACGAGGTGTACGGAGCAGAGCCGAGTGTGTACGAGGAGTACGGAGCAGAGCCGTGTGCGTACGAGGTGTACGGAGCAGAGCCGCGTGCGTACGAGGTGTACGGAGCAGAGCCGCGTGTGTACGAGGAGTACGGAGCAGAGCCGCGTGCGTACGAGGTGTACGGAGCTGAGCCATGTGCGTACGAGGTGTACGGAGCAGAGCCGAGTGTGTACGAGGAGTACGGAGCAGAGCGTGTGCGTACGAGGTGTACGGAGCAGAGCCGCGTGCGTACGAGGTGTACGGAGCAGAGCCGCGTGCGTACGAGGTGTACAGAGCGGAGCCGAGTGTGTACGAGGTGTACGGAGCAGAGCCGAGTGTGTACGAGGTGTACGGAGCAGAGCCGAGTGTGTACGAGTGTACGGAGCAGAGCCGAGTGTGTACGAGGTATGTGTACCAGTGGTAGCCCCCCGCGGATTCCACTCCTATAGTCTCAGCCACCTTTGCCAGCAGCATTCTTCTCCAGAGTCTCTTCTGCCGCTGTCTGCATTCTGCAGCTCAGCATGGAGGGGCACGATGTCATCACTGTGCTGATATGTGCAGAGCGACTGGAGGAGACCGGAGCGGCAAGAAGAAAGGTGAGGAGAAGAGAGATCCGAACGGCCAGACACTCCGCTTGGCTGCGGTGCCACCCATATGGCAGTGCGGCTCCATTGAGCTGCTTGCATTATTTGTGTGCTTGAGAATGCTTGTGTATATACCAAGCATCCTCAGACGCACAAAAATGCAACATTTTGCATTTGAAGGGTATTTTTAAAAAGCGTAAGGGAACGCAATCGCATTTTAGCCCGCTCCTAACAACGTGTAATATACTCACTGTCAGGAACAGCTCTTGCTGGTTTCAGCAGTCACTGTTCCTGTAAGGCTGCCTTCACATAGGAGTTTTTTTTAAAATGTGGCAGTTGCGGTAAAAAAAAAACCCGCATCTGCCGCATTTTCCGTCTAGCGGCTGCACTTGCTGCACGTTTGCGGCAAGCCCCATGCATTGTCTATGGGGCTTGCGGTAAGTGTGCAGTCCGCGATATGTACTTAAAGGGGGCCCACTGAGACCTTTTCGCCCGGGGCCCACAGAAACCTGGAGCCGGCCCTGAGTAGTAGTCCCGAAATAAATCTCAGACACGTTACTCCTCTGAACAGGTATTTACTTAGTTCTTTCAGTGCAGACAGGTATAACAGTTCTTGATACCGAGTAACGGACCGGGTGGTCCCTGCAGTGAATAGTTTCCTTCCAAGGCTCCACAGATGTCCTTCTCTATCCTGACTGTCCCTCTCTCGTCGCTGCTTCTGTATACCTAGCCGGGGTACTGAGGATCCTCTGTTGGGACCCAAGCCGTTGGCCTCCGACTCACGTTAGGTCCCTGAACCCCAATGGTGGGTACCCCCTGGTACAGCTGCGGTGATGGTAGGTTGTGTATTGTGCTCCTTTAAAGCTCTCAATCACTCCGGGTTCTGTGGTGCAGCGGTAAAGCGTCTGTACCACCTTGGAGCCGGTACTCCAGGTTATGGACTGGGCTCGGGTCGTCTGTTACCCGTTTTCTCTCTCTTGGCCCCCTTCTCTTCTGGGTCACCAGTGCTCGGTGCCCTCCCTGTTAGCTGTTCTTCCTGTCACGACTCGACTTCCCCTTGCTCTTGTTTCTCCAACTTTCTAACTCTGTTCTTCTCTTCCCACTGCTATATACCTAACTCTCCTCCCACCAGGACCGGTTGCCCAGAAAACAGGTATCTAATTGGTCCTCTGCCTCTAGGTGTTGCGTGTGGTACATGGAGCCTTGGGATTATCCCATTCACCACTGCGACAGAGTACAGCACCTTCAGTCAGGGGTGCAGTACCCTCCTGTGACGCACTCGTTGTGGGGCACCACGCACGCACGCTGACATCCACGCACGCACACATCCACGCACGCACATCCACGCATGCTGACATCCCCGCACGCTGGCATCCACGCACGCTGACATCCACGCACGCTGACATCCACGCACGCACGCTGACATCCACACACGTACACATCCACGCACGCAGGCTGACATCCACACATGCACACACGCTGATATTCACGCACGCTGACATCCACGCAGGCACACATCCACGCAGGCACACATCCACGCACGCACACATCCACGCACACACACATCCACGCACGCACACATCCACGCACGTGCATCTACGCACGCTGACATCCACGCACGCTGACATCCACGCACACACGCTGATATTCACGCACGCTGACATCCACGCACGCACGCTGACATTCAAGCACGCTGACATCCACACACGCACGCTGACATCCACGCATGCACACATCCATGCACGCACGCTGACATTTACGCACGCTGACATCCACGCACGCACGCTGACATCCACGCACATCCACTTCCACGCACACGTCTATGCACACGTCTACGCATGCACACATCCACGCACGCTGATATTCACGCACACTGACATCCACGCACGCTGACATCCACGCACGCACGCTGACATCCACGCACGCACGCTGAATATCCACGCACGCACGCTGACATCCGTGCATGCACACATCCACGCACGCACACATCCACGCACGTACATCCACGCACGCTGACATCCACGCACGCTGACATCCATGCACGCTGACATCCACGCACGCACGCTGACATTCACGCACGCTAACATCCAAGCACGCACGCTGACATTCAAGCACGCTGACATCCACGCACGCATGCTGACATTCAAGCATGCTGACATCCACGCACGCACGCTGACATCCACGCACACTGACATCCACGCACGCTGACATCAACGCACGCTGACATCCATGCACGCTGACATCCACGCACGCACGCTGACATTCATGCACGCTGATATCCACGCACACACGCTGACATTCAAGCACGCTGACATCCACGCACGCTGACATCCACGCACGCTGACATCCACGCACGCTGACATCCACGCACGCACGCTGACATTCAAGCACGCTGACATCCACGCACGCACGCTGACATTCAAGCACGCACGCTGACATTCAAGCACGCTGACATCCACGCACGCACGCTGACATTCAAGCACGCTGACATCCACGCACGCACGCTGACATCCACGCACGCACATCCACATCCACGCACGCACATCCACATCCACGCACACGTCCACGCACACATCCATCTATGCACACATCCACGCACGCACAAGTTTACGCACACACACATGTCCACACACGTCTACGCACGCACACGTCTACGCATACTCACATCCACGCATGCTCATGTACGCTCACGTCCACGCACGCACACGTCCACCCATGCACCCCCATCCATCTATCCATTCACCCATCCATCCATCATCCATCCATCATCAATCCATCCATCAATTCATTCTTTCATTCATTCATACATACATACATACAAACTTACCTCCCTCTCGATCCACCGATGAGCAGGAGGAGGCCAGGAGAGGAGGCGGGGCCACCGACCGGCTGGGAGAGGAGGTGCAGCGGCGGAGGCAGGGCGGGGCGCAGCGGCGGGTGCACCGATGTGTGCAGCCCGCCGGAGGAGGTGAGGGGGGGCCAGGACACAGGGCCCAGAGGTGGGGGCTGCCTTGGGGGACCTGGCAGTGTGACCGGCGGGCGGTTGGGGGGGATGGTGGGGGGCCCTTGTAAAGTCCTGAAGCTGGAGGGGGCTGAGGAGGGGGAGGACACTTGCCTATCCGCCCCTCCAGATCTGATTGGAGAGCTCCAATCAGATCTGGAGGGGTGAATCCCTATGATTCGCTCCGGTCAGCAGTTTCACTTTTCCACTGCCGATCAGAGGGGTCCTGAGCATGGGGGGGTTAATCCACCCCCTGTGGGGTCAACTACAGGCTGTCACAGAGCAATAGTAGTCACCTCTGTTTCTGATCCTGAGGGCAGATTTGTACTAGTTACTTGCCGTCTGGATAATGTTTTGTATTCTATGATGTCTGTTTATGTTCCTAATTCCCGACAAGTTACCTATATTAGGACCTTGCTTGATACTCAATCCTCATCCCTGGTAGGACATAAAATTATTACTGGTGACTTCAATGCTCCTTTGAATAAATTACTTGACTGTTCTACCCCTTCTGACTTTCGGACCGACCTAAACCCGACGATCTCTTCATTTCATCTGCATGATGTATGGAGATATCTTCATGGAGAAGAACGCACATACACCTTTTTTTCGTCCAGATTTAAAACGTTTAGTCGCATTGATTTTACTCTAGTCAGTGATTCTCTTTGCTCTCCCAGTGTCTCTCGGCCGACATAGACCTCATCACTTGGTCTGACCACGCTCCGGTTCAACTAACTTTACAAGACGCAACACCACCTCTCCCTCTCTCTCAATGGACCCTTAATGAGCGCCTCTTGTCCTCCCCGGTTAACTGTGAGGCTATCTCATCTCACCTCACTGACTATTTTCAGCTGAATGATATTGAAGAGATCTCCCCAGAATCCCTGTGGTATGCGCATAAAGCGGTTATCCGTGGACACTTTATAAAACTGGCGGCCCACGCCAAGAAACTCCATGAAGCCGCAACACAAAACCTGCTCACTAAAATCAAATCACTTGAACAGTCCCTCCTTACTCATCCCTCCTCTACTATTCTTTCTGATCTCCTAGCTACCAGAAACCAGTTACGCACGCTCCTGCTTTCTAAAGTGGAACATCTCCTTAAGAAAACCAAATCAGTAGCAGTAGCATCTGTGACACCTGAGTGACCCCACTCACAGGAGCTGCAGTAGCTCAAATCTGCCAGGACAGGGGCGTGGCTGAGCAGCTCATGGCAGAGGCTGCTTGATTCAGGAGCTCCCAGATCCCAGAGCTTCTAACTGGATTTAAATGATCTTCTAAGCGGAATCTGATCACCCCAATTGGATCCCTCTGTTGCTGAAACACCCTGGCATCGATGGGTAAGGTAAAGCCTGCTCAAACCCTGCTCCCTAAGCGAGTATCAGACTTTTTTACTGCTGGCCCCTCTGCTCCTACAAAAACAACAGCAGCTAATATGGCACCTCCTTCACTTCGTGCTGCCCGTGCCTCCCGCAGAGATGCACAAGGCCACACATCCTCTGCCTCCCAGGGAGCTCCGGAGACCCCCATTACCCCCTCACAGATGACGGTTATGTTTGGGGAGCTTCGGGCATCTATTCAGGAGGACATTAAGAAGGTGGTAGCAGAGCTGCGCAGCGAAGTATCAGATCTGGGCTCCCGCACGGACCACCTAGAAAATAAAATGGCCGAACTCATCAATTCTCACAATTCTCTCTTGGATGACCACGAGCAGCTACAGCAGACAATGGCCAAAGTACAGGCTAAAAATTGTGAATTAGAAGACCGCCATCGCCAAAATAATGTGCGACTCCGGGGCATCGCAGAAACTTATTACAGGATTTTATGATGGAAGTTCTACCCGACCTGGATAAACGTGATATTAAGATAGACCGTATCCATAGATTCCCAAAACCTTCGGGTGTGCGAGCGGAACTTCCCCGGGACGTCCTGGCGAGAATACACTTTTATGAAGCAAAAGATGATTTCCTTCAAGCTCTACGACGTAAACCATCTCTCCCTGACCGCTTTGCAAACATCGCAGTCTTCCCAGACTTGTCACCTGGAACCCTTGCTTTGAGGCGTGCGTTCAAACTGTACACTAACATTCTCCGGGATAATGAGATTTCGTATATATGGGGTCGTCCGGCGAGGCTCATTGTACGCAGGAACGACACCACCCATGTTTGCCTCATGCCATTGCAAGCGAAACGTTTATTGACTGATTGGGACCTTTTCTCTGAACCGACGTCTTCGGATCCTTCTCGCTCTCTTCCGCGACGTTCTGATGAAGCGGCTCTCCGAAGGAAGAAGATAGTGGCGGAGTGGGACGTCGCCTGACCGATGGATTCCGCTGGAGATCTGTAATGTGATACAATTAGCTCTGGGATCTGCTTCCTGAGCCGAATTTTTGTTCCCAGACTCTATTTTTTACTTTACCTTTTATCTATTCTACGGTACTCTTTGCCTTTAACTCTAACCGACTTTTCCTTCTCTCTCTACCGTCTACCTCTTCGACCTCTCTTACCCCTTCCCCCCTCTTATCTCTTTCTCCTCCTATTCTATTGCTCATTCTCCTCTCTTTAGTTTCCTCTCCCTTCTATCACTCCTTCTTTCCTTACTGACGCAGCTGCGTCTCTTCTTCCCCACTCCAGCTCTTTATTGCATCTACGTTTCTTTTTCCCCCTTTCCAGCACTATATCACATCTGCGTATCTTTCTCACCTACTTCAGAACTGCATCGCTTCTGCGATCTTTATATCTTTCCTTTCTCTGGGAACGCTGCCCTGAGAGCGTATTTTTTCGCTAAAGGTTCTCCTCTGCTCTGAGAACCCTTACCATGTTTGGTACTACATCTGCCAACCTTTTTGCAGTTATGTTTATTGTTTTCGATTGCGAGTAGGGAGGTCGGGCACAGTCAAACAGTGTCAATTGATCTAACCCACAGAGTGTGCGACTCCTGTCTCAGGCGGTGCACGTGTGTGAGTTCAAGAGAGACGATTCTTATGCAGTAAGATAAGGAAACACGGCAACTCACCAAGGTCAACTCTTCAAGAATATTTATTCCATGCGACTCATCACGGACAAGCAGGGAGGGAAGGGAGTGCCGAGTCTCAGCACTCCCTTCCCTCCCTGCTTGTCCGTGACGAGTCGCATGGAATAAATATTCTTGAAGAGTCGACCTTGGTGAGTTGCCGTGTTTCCTTATCTTACTGCATAAGAATGTTTATTGTTTTTCTTGTTGTTTCCCCTTGCCTACCTCTTCCTATTATTCCCCTCTTGTACTCCTCTGACAGCCGAAACCCTTCTATATCGGATCAACTATTGTACAGGAACGTATGTACGATGTCTTTGCTTTTATTGCAAGATATGAGACTTGCGTTGACTTTGCACCTTTACCATGCCAATTGTAACTTTATCGTTAAATGTTAATGGATTGAACTCCCCCCAGAAGCGGGCTCTCCTTCGAGGTCAATTGCGTAAGACCCGACCTGACATAGTCTTTTTATCTAGGGTGGCCTCATCATCCTATCCTCACCAATTCTTTGCCAATGCCTCCAGTAAGCGAGCGGGTGTGGCAATCTTTTTCCGTTCTAGCTTAAATTTTGAATTGGTCACCTCTGTTTCTGATCCTGAGGGCAGATTTGTACTAGTTACTTGCCGTCTGGATAATGTTTTGTATTCTATGATGTCTGTTTATGTTCCTAAGTCCCGACAAGTTACCTATATTAGGACCTTGCTTGATACTCAATCCTCATCCCTGGTAGGACATAAAATTATTACTGGTGACTTCAATGCTCCTTTGAATAAATTACTTGACTGTTCTACCCCTTCTGACTTTCGGACCGACCTAAACCCGACGATCTCTTCATTTCATCTGCATGATGTATGGAGATATCTTCATGGAGAAGAACGCACATACACCTTTTTTTCGTCCAGATTTAAAACGTTTAGTCGCATTGATTTTACTCTAGTCAGTGATTCTCTTTGCTCTCCCAGTGTCTCTCGGCCGACATAGACCTCATCACTTGGTCTGACCACGCTCCGGTTCAACTAACTTTACAAGACGCAACACCACCTCTCCCTCTCTCTCAATGGACCCTTAATGAGCGCCTCTTGTCCTCCCCGGTTAACTGTGAGGCTATCTCATCTCACCTCACTGACTATTTTCAGCTGAATGATATTGAAGAGATCTCCCAGAATCCCTGTGGTATGCGCATAAAGCGGTTATCCGTGGACACTTTATAAAACTGGCGGCCCACGCCAAGAAACTCCATGAAGCCGCAA